>JAJOZX010003374.1:505000-518199 GCA_023014485.1 Bathynomus jamesi | reverse complement strand
ACTTTCTTCTTGGCCAACAAAGTGGCTACACAAAGATCCATGTTTCTTGTGCTTATGGGATAGTCGCGCCAAAGCTGAACATTGGGTAAAGGAAAAGTGGCCACTAAGGCAAAATTTAAATGTAGGAGATAAAAATATTGTAAACGAGCCATTGGTGGATCGAGAAAAGATCATTTTTCCACCACTCCACATCAAACTTGGGCTTATGAAGCAGTTTGTAAAAGCTTTAAATAAAGAAGGTGATTGCTTTAATTACATATGTGCAGCCTTTCCAGGTCTTAGTGATGAGAAGCTTGAAGCTGGTATATTCGATGGTCCCCAGATAAGAAAACTGATGAAAGATCCGCAGTTCAGTAACTCAATGACTGAAACGGAGGCAAGAGCTTGGAATGCTTTTGTGGCAGTAGTTAAGAACTTCCTAGGAAACAAAAAGTCTGAAAATTATAAAGATCTTGTAAAGAATTTACTTGTAAACTTTCAGCAGTTGGGTTGCAACATCAACATTAAAGTTCACTATCTCAACAGTCATCTGGATAAATTTCCAGAAAATCTTGGTGATGTTAATGAAGAGCAAGGTGAAAGGTTCCACCAAGATATCAAAGTGATGGAAGAACGATAGCAAGGAAGATGGGATACCCATATGATGGCTGACTACTGCTGGAGCCTGCAAAGAGATTGTCTTGACATCTCTCATTCTAGGAAGTCCTATAAGAGAAAATTTATCAGCACTGAAAAGTAAGAAAACAAGAAAAAGACAATGTTAAGAAAACTGGTCCCGTGCTTGCTTCAATATGGATTCATTTTTTGCTTATTTAAACACTTTTAATCACTTTATGTGCCAATATTACCATTGTATATTAAAGTTCACTCCCTGCACAATTGTTTACTTTTCAATGCTGATTCTGAGTATGTAAAAACTTATTTTTTGAAAAGAAAAAAAATTGGGCATAACCCTGCCAAAATGCGATATCTCAAAAATATCCGTATTTGATTGCTCGAAAACCTGACGTGATAGGCAAAAACTAAGGTGATTTTTGAAATCAGCACACCAAAGTTACCTAAAAACAGGTGTTAGAATTAAATCAGCAAAATTGGTGTTGGGCAGTGTTATCAGTTTCATAGTCACTTTTCAACACGTGAAACTCTTTGCTCACTTCAGCGAGAAAAAGAAAACTACCGCCACTTCTAGAGTAGAAACACTTTTCCCCTCTTTCAATGGCAGATTTGTTATTTTCAGCGTATGAGAAGAAATGGCAACACATACGAGTACGACGATAAAAAAAATGAAAAGGTCTACAATTCTGCATTTTATCTTTGACAAAATGAGTGAAATGACTGCACTTTCGATCAACTTGAAGGATTCATGAACCTTATCCGCCGTTCGAGGACGCACGAATAGATGTCCACTTGTGGTAATATCATACGAACTGCGTTTACGTTTTATGTTCGGGGAGACGAAGAAGGAAAAGGTGAGTTACACGAACCGACGTCGGCTGTTTTGTTTCTTCTCAACCAAAGAAGCCAAATAAGTCACAAACAGCGGACACGTCGTTGTTTCCTTTATCTATTTCTCATCCTGAGGTACCGTTTCGTGGAAACAAATTTCAATCCCGTTTTTTAATCACAAATTTTAGAGGAACAGTTTTGAAAAATAAATGAGCATCAGTTTAAAGGTGGAAGAAAACACTGCCATTTAACATTAAGAAATTCGCATGTACTGTGTGAGTGAATAAGAAAAAAAGATAGTTTGAAACGCAGAGATGGACTCCCAATAGCTGAATGGTATCGGTGTCGGACTCTCGGTGGTGAGGTTCTGGGTCTGCTCCCAGTCGCTGATTCTTGGGTTGGGTTGGGCCAGCCATTCACCATGTCAATGCTTGGATTCAGCTGACCCATGGGACAATCTCAAACCCACGCAGTGGGAAAATGAGTTTTCAGGCAGAAAGCAGAAATGTACAAGTTTTTTTTTTTTTTCGAGGTACAAAATTTCCTCTTTGAAATAAGGGGAAAATTTATTTTTGGAAGGTAAGCTCCGCATAACATGGTTAAGAAAACCTATTAAGTATTTAAGGCCCCACACCTCGGTTTTCAGATGAGGAAAAATCGGAAAATAAAATATCGCCAAAGTAAAAATATCAACAGTCATTTTTCGAATGTGAAAAAGCACTTTGGATTCTGGGAAATGAGTTGCCAAAGTTGGATTAAGAAATGAAATACAGAAATTAGATTAAGAAACGAGATGTCAGAGTTTGATTAAGGTAGGTCGAAGATGTTCATTAAGAGTTATTTCGCCAAAATGCACCAAAATATTTCTTTTCTCTCTCTCAGCAAAAAGAATTCATGTAAAAATTTTATAATCTAAAATAACAAACAAGCTGAAGACAAACCACAAAAGCCTCGCTTTTATATTGGTTTTGTACTTTATGTACTTCAGTGTTCCTGAGGATGTCATTAGACGAAAGCGCTTGAGCACCATTCTGTGTTTCCTTTCCTTCGTGGTTTTATTCATCATAAATATTTTTCAAGTGTTACTTTCGTGAAATAATTTTCATATATATATATATATATATATATATATATATATATCGTAGAGGTTACTTTTTATACGTTAATTAAATTACTGTTCTACTTATTTTCGGATATTTCTGTACGAAAACAACCGCCATTTTCTACTCAAAACAGCGTGGCCGAGAAGACTGAAGACAGTCGTTTTATTAAAAGCGTTTATCAATTTAGACTTATTAATTTACGGGTAAGGCTTTTAATTTACTGTTAATTTAACGTGCGATAGAGCGACCAAAAAAGGAATGGACTTACATAAATATTATTACGTTATCCACGCTTTTTTTTCACTTAAAATTCAACACTGAAATTTGAAATCTGGTTGGAAATTCTGATTAATAAAACGAGTAGGTAATTAGAAAATGTGTTTAAATGGATGTGCCCTAAAAAACTTTTATTGAACCTGACAAAGTCATCTTATATAATTACTGTATTATCACAAAACATATTAATACAAACTGTCAGATAAAACTTGAGAATACTATTCTTGCAAGAGTAAATAACGTTAAAGTAGGCCTACTTGACATTAATGAAGAAGAAAAAACTAAATTCCAAAAGTCATGTTCAACATATCAAATCCAAAATATCAAGATTTCTCTTCATATTATTTAAATTAAAAAAGACCCTTCCTCAAAATGCACTCCTTACCCTATATTATTCCTTCATCCATCAACATTCATTACACTGCACGACAACCTGAGGTAGCTCAAAGAAATATATAAAACATCCTTCGGAAGTAATTCATAAAAAATGTCTGCGAACTTTTTCGAATTATGAGAACAGACAAAGTCACACTTCCAAATGTTTAAAGAGATAAATATTTTAAAACTAAATAATTTATACAAATTCAATGTTGCTGTAAATATGTTCAAAGTTATCAATAAAAATCACCATACATCACCCATTCAAAGAGCAATCACCCCACATCAAATATATCATCGTTATAACATCAGACTCAGTGGCGTATCAAGGGAGGGGCGAGAGGGGCGAACGCCCCGAGCGGCACTTCCCGAGGGGCGAACGCCCCGAGCGGCACTTCCCGAGGGGCGGCAAATTACTGTCAGGCGGGCGCAGTATGCAAAATTTTGGGTTTTTATGTTTTAAAATGCAACCCTCCAAAAAATTATATCTCATCATTGTCGCGCGTTATTTGTGTACAAAATATCCATGGTTTTGATGAAAAATCATCATTAAATGCTATATATGCCACCTCAATGCTACTATTTCCACAAATAGTTTCGTTAAATTTTCACATCGGAAAGGTTGCCAGCCCTATTTTTCAGACTTTCCCTATATTATTTAGGTTAGGCTTTGCATTCTTTGAGCTTTGATGATGTTAATTTAATGGTTGTTTTATTTTGCAGATACCCTACTGAATTAGCAAACATGAGCAAACAACAGAGACTGAGTGGTGCTGCATACAAGAATCTTCGCGAAAAAAAAGAGGAGGAAGGCAAGCGTGCTGCTAAGCGATTTCATCAGTTAATGGGATTCTCAGACACACCTTCAGTGCCTTCTGGGAAGGAAGGAGATCAACCGCAATGTGATATATCTTTAGAGATAGATGTTCAAGCGGCAACTTCAAGTGAACCCCCAAATAATCAGGATCAACCCTCATCTACATCACAAAGTCACCCACCCACCCATCACCCACAGAGTCTGTTTAACGATTCTGGCAACTGGCCCGTTCCAATGACGGACAATTTAAGAATCGAACTCATTAAACGTGGACCATCACATTTGAAAAACATGAATGGACCCTTTCCAGCTGATTCAAACAATAGGTCAATGTCAAAAGTTTGGTATTTCAAAACTTTGGAAAATGGCGAAAAAATTGAAAGGTCATGGCTAATCTTCTCACCTTCAAAATGTAGCTTGCATTGCTTTTGCTGTCGTCTCTTCAACATCATCTCCAGTGCATTTGGAAAAGAAGAAGGATTTTTTGCCTGGAGGAAACTGAATTCAAGAGTACCTGAACATGAAAACAGTCCATATCATACCCGATGCTTTGAACAATGGAAAGAGTTGTCTATGCGCCTTCAGTTGAATGCTACAATAGATAATGCACATCAGTTGCAAATAAAACATGCTACTGCTAAGTGGAAAGAAATACTGAGGCGAATTTATGACTGCATCATGTTCTTGGCAAAACAAGATCTTGCATTCCGAGGGCACCGAGAGAACTTAAATGAAGAAGCTGGGCTAGCTGGCAATTCTGGAAACTTTTTGGAGTTAATAAAACTAATGGGCAAATATGACCCAGTAATTAGGGAACATCTTACAAAAATACGAATGACTGACAAGATATCCACTACGTATTTGTCACCTAACATTCAAAATGAGTTCATCACACTAATCGGCTGTAATGTTCGAAAATTTATAATTGATAATGTGTCTAGTGCAAAGTACTTTGCAATAATTTTCGATAGTACACCAGATATATCGCATATTGATCAGATGTCTCAGGTAATTCGCTATGTGTCGATTAAAGATGGTAATGTAGAGGTGAAGGAATCCTTCTTTGATTTTATTAAATTAGAGGGGAAGACTGCTGAGGCAGTTACTGATCTCATTGTCACTAAGCTCCGTGAGGATGGGCTGGATATCCAAAATTGTTATGGTCAAGGGTATGACAATGCTGCTACGATGGCAGGTATTCATCTTGGAGTTCAACGCAGAATTCTTGAAGTTAGCAAACACGCTGTTTTCATTCCTTGCAATAACCACTTGCTGAACTTGGCTGGAGTTCATGCCGCGGGACTGAGTCCTAATGCTGTAACTTTCTTTGGAACAATTGAACGAATTTTCGTCTACTTTTCTTCCTCTACTCATCGCTGGGATGTCTTAACAAAACATTCCAAAATCACTGTCAAGCGAGTCTCTGATACGCGGTGGAGTGCTAAGTATGATGCTGTTTCTAGTCTTAAGAAGAACTTGACTCACGTTGTTAGTGTCTTGGAAGAACTGAGTGAAGGGGTCTCCGAAAATCTGGACACAAAGGGCGATGCTGAAGCTCTGTTGACCTCCATCATGTCATACATATTCATTGTGTACTTATTTTTCTGGGATCCAGTGCTGAAAGAAATCAATGATGCTCAGCTATATTTTCAAAGAAATGGACTTGCTTTGGACCAGTGTGCATTAAAAATGAACTCTTTATCCGTGTTTTTAACTAATGAACGAGAAGCAGTAGTATCAAACGCTGCAGATGCCGCCGAAGAGTTCTGTAATGAAATGGATATCAGTATAGACCGCAGAGTCAGGAGACGGAGAAGAATGCCTGGAGAGCAAGCTCGTGATGCTGGATTGACCGTGCAAGAGGATGTACGCAGAGAATTTTTTGAAATCATGGATCGTTTATTAGCAGAAATTGAAAAACGCACAGTTTGTCTTAAAAACATGAATGATCGCTTTGAATTTCTGTCTCCTTCGTACCTTTTGAATCAGTCCAAAGATGAAGAAATTAATACCAAGGTCAATAATTTTTCTTCCATCTACAATGACATTAATCCAGGAAGTCTACTGGAAGAAATAAAGCGTTTGCGCAGACATTTGCTCAGTTTCGAAAGCATAAGCGTCGACGATGATCCAAAGAACTGAGATATGTTAAAACTACTTCAGTGGATCGTTAAATGGGATCTAGTGGAATCTTTGCCTCATATAACAATTGCCCTCCGGATCTGTCTAACTACATGCATGTCCGTGGCAAGTTGCGAACGAAGTTTCTCGAAACTGAAACTTATAAAAACTTACCTCAGGTCAACTATAAGTCAATCTAGACTGAGCAATTTGGCGATTATTTCAATTGAACGCGAAGTTGCAGAGACAATGGACATAGAAAAAATCATTCATGAATTTTCTGTTATGAAAGTCCGAAAATTTAACTAGGCATTTTACATTATATAGTTATTGTTAAAATTATGTAGTGTATTATGTACGGTACATTATGTAGTATTGTTAAAATTGAAGTTGCTTTATTTAAGTTTTTCTTCCAATAAAAGTTTTGTTTAGAAGTGTATTTTTGTAAAGGAATTGTTTTTAAAATCGAAAATTGTTGCGGGGGGGGGGGGGGCATTTTCGCCCCGAGCGGCAAAAAGTATTGGTACGCCTCTGATCAGACTGCCCAGGGATTTTATACACAAACCTAACTACACAATAGAAACTGCACGAAATGCACTCTTTCAAAGGAGTAGATATATGGAATGCAATTTCGATGTATATCAGGCAGGTTTCATCACTAAATGCATTTCGCTAATCACTGAACACAGCACGTCATTTGCTCTTACTGATGCCTAAGTTTACTCCTACCATTTTCACCTCAGTAATGAAGTTCCCATTTTGTAATCAACTATTTAAAATCTGTTAATTTTATTAAGCACCTTTAATTTCGTAATCTGTTCCTTTTTGTTTTTCATTAAGCATCATTTATTTTCTACTAAATTTAACTTTCAATTATGTACCATTCTGTAAACTTTATATTGTATTGATTATAATAATGATAATAATTATTATTATTATTATTTATCACTATTACTATCACTTGTCCCTTTTACTATTTTCATGTAATAAATAAACTAAATGAATGCCACTAATTTTACCTCCATGCTTCCAAAGGCATATTCAAATGAGGGTACTGTGAATATATTAATGTCATATCAAATATCTAAAAATTGTAAAACTCTGTCACTTCTATTCTTTTCTGAATAAAGGTTTTTGAACTTTAAATTTTGAATATACCCTACAAAAAAGCCACTCATTCTAAACTGTTGTACATTCTCTTATTAGTTAAACGAAAACGACATACTTTCATGTAGCTTTTACATGATTCGTAACATTTCCAAACGCCCAAATTTTTCTCTCGTTTTAGTTCTGAAATAAATAATCGTTTCAGAAAATGTTCAATTTCATAATCTTTTAATCAACATTCAAATTAATTAACAAACCATTAAAACAATAATTTTAAATTCCGTTCACTACAATACACATATATATAGATGTAAAGAACGACGCTTGTGTAGAAGAACGTTCTGCACAAGATGAGGAGGGAGAACGAACAAATGAAAAATGAGGTAACCACCCGGGAATGGAACCCGGGATCTTCCGATTGCCGGTCAGATATGCTCTCCACTACACCATGGGCCTCGATTAATCAGAAGTCGTAATTCTCCTACATACGAGCAGAAACCAATGCCCTGAGGGGGCACCTTCGCATGCCGTACGTATGTAGGAGAATTACGACTTCTGCTTAATCGAGGCCCATGGTGTAGTGGATAGCATATCTGACCGGCAATCGGAAGATCCCGGGTTCGATTCCCGGTGGTTACCTCATTTTTTTATTTGTTCGTTCTCCCTCCTCATCTTGTGCGGAACGTTCTTTTACACAAGCGTCGTTCTTTACATTAATTATACTGTGTGTTGTTTGCAGTTAAAATGTATATATATATATATTATATATATATTATATAGATATATAATAGATATATATATAATGTAGATATATATATAAGATCACCTAAGGAGGACAGTGAGAGTGAGGGGTGGAACTCCCGTTTCTTCTATCTTCTGTCTAACGTCCCCACGGGAGTACTTCCATAGTCGATTGGTGTCTACAATCTTCTCATATATATATATATATATATATATATATATATATATATATATGAGGAGATTGTAGACCCAATCGACTATGGAAGTACTCCCGTGGAGACGTTAGACAGAAGATAGAAGAAACGGGAGTTCCACCACTCACTGTCACTGTCCTCCTTAGGTGATCTTTTTCCATGTCTCATCTACCCTGTGAGCAGTCCAGCATGCTCTCAAATACACACTTCTCTCCCTATTCCTCACTACATACACATGCATCTTAGGAATGCTAAGCGTAATTTAGTGATACTTATAGCTGCGGATAGTAAACATAATCCTAAAAAGTTTTTTGACTACGTCAATAATCGTAAGCCAAAAAGATAACATAGGCCCGCTAGTAGACGCTAACGGCGCTTTGGCTTCCGACCCTCAGGCGATGGCGGGTATTTTTAACGACTTCTTTGCAACAGTTTTTACCGTAGAAGACGTAAATAATGTCCCCGATGTGGACGATATCGTTCCATTTAGTAGCGAGACTATTTTGAATGAAATAACTGTTTACGAGAGTGAGATTGCGCATTATATCGATAAGCTAAAAGTGAGCAAGGCTCCAGGCCCTGACGCGCTTTATCCGAGACATTTGAAAGATTTGAAAGACGTTATCGTAGGACTCTTCACAAAATTTTTAATAAGTCACTGGAAGCGGGGATTATTCGTGAAGACTGTAAATTAGCTAACGTTACGCCCATTTTCAAAAAAGGCGACCGCACAGTAGCTCGCAATTTCAGGTCTACTCGCTTAACATCAATTGTCGGTAAACTTTTGGAATCCGTAGTGAGGGATCGTATCGTCAATCACTTAGAAAGTCGCGATTTGATTAATAGTAGTCAGCATGGGTTTCGACACCATAGATCTTGTTCAACTAATTTGTTAGAATTTTATAACGAAATAGTGCGCGAATACGACAGGCATAGAGCGGCTGACGTTATTTATTGAGACTTTATAAAAGCGTTCGATGCAGTTCCGCATAGAAGATTAATTGCGAAGGTTAAAGCGCATGGTATACGCGGTCAGGTAGCTAACTGGTTAGAGGAATGGCTTCTTGCTAGGAAAAGAGGGTCGTTGTTAACGGTAGTAAATCAGGGTGGTTGGATGTAGGAAGTGTGTCCCACAGGGCTCAGTGTTAGGCCCATTGCTATTCGTAATCTACATTAACGACATAGATGTAGGATTGACCACTAGTAACGTGTCAAAATTCGCGGACGATACTAAAATAGGCGGTAAAGTTCTTAACGTGGACGATAGAAATACGCTGTAAGACGATGTAAATAGGATTATGGAGTGGACGGATAAGTGGCAGATGCAATTTAATGTAGACAAATGTAAAGTTTTGCATATAGGTTCTCGTAACGATAATTAACACGTACACGATGGACTATAGACAGTTAACGAGCGTTGACGAGGAAGTAGATTTAGGCGTACGCGTCTCTAAGGATTTAAAAGTTAGGAACCAGTGCCTGGAGTCTTGCGCAAAAGCAAATAGGATGTTAGGCTTCATAGCGCGTAATTTCGAATTTAAAACGAAGAATATTATATTGCCCCTTTACGAGTCCCTAGTCGGGCCTCATTTAGAATATGCCGTTCAGTTTTGGTGACCATATTTACGTGAGGATATTGATAGGTTAGAAAGGGTTCAGCGTCGCGCCACGAAACTAATTCCGTCATTGCGCAACAAGTCTTACGAAGATAGGATTAAAGCGTTAGACTTGCATTCACTCGAAACTAGGAGATTAAGGGGTGAGCTTATTCAAGTTTTCAAAATCGTTAATAAAATCGATAACGTAAATTTTGACAAACTGTTCACTTTCGATAATAGCAGTACTCGTAATAACGGATTTAAATTACGTGGCAGACGTTTCATTACAAACATCGCTAAGAACGTTTTTACGTTTAAAGTAATTGATAAATGGAATAATCTTCCCGCGTCCGTCGTGAACTCTATCAGCGCTAATATGTTTAACAACCGTTTAGATAGGCATTTTAAAAATATTAACGTTGTTTAAAATAATAAAACAATTAGCAACAGGAGCTCTGGGGATAATGGTCGAGGATGAGTCTGTTGACGATTAATGCCGGCTTGTGACATGCCAGCGTGATATTCCAACAATAAAAAAAAATAGACTAACACGAACTTTGATGTAGCTCGTAGCGTAAACTAACCCACTTTTTTTTATACTCTTCTTACTTTTGTTTTTCTTTTCTTATCCTCTCTTTACTTCCATGTCTGTAGTTTGTATGGTATGACAGTGTTTGAGTTAAGTCTCTGTTTGCATGTTTTGTAAGCGTTCTTATTTTACTTCGGCGGATGATGATGGTGAGTCTTTCTCCCTCTTTTTCTTACTTAAAGAGTTGTACAAGTATAATGTAACTTGTTCTTATGATGAAGTGCGGCATTTTTGCGCTCAGCTGCTGTTGTTGCAGCAAGAGATGCTGTGTGGTCGGGTTTGAATGATGCTGCACTTGCTGGTCTTGTGCAAGTTATAATTGACAACTTTGATGCAGTTATTCACTCCCAAAATTGTAGATTAAACTGTCACAACCTTGCAGCTATTGTAACACAGCCCAGATCACTTGAAAACGACAGTGCGGTCATTCCTAGGCTATCAAAACAAGAAATGTCAGTTCCCATAAATTGTGAGCTGGAAGTTGTGCCATACACCGGTCCGAAAAAACCTCCTATGCCCATGGAGGCAACCTGCTCATTTGAGCCTTCTGAGAAGCTTACAAGAGCAGCCGAAGTGTCACTCCATCGTGCAGAAGAGCTAGATCTGGAGTTCTTCAGACGGATACTATTTGTCGCTGGCACCCCTGAGTACAATGGCTTCAACACCCGCCATTGTAGAGAGGCGGGAATGATGCCAGCTAAGAAGGCCATCAAGTATATGTCACTCATTAATATGAAGCCAGCGGACCACAACACTGTTAACACTGCAATCAACAATGGCATTAAAGTGACGAGGGAGTCCAACCAAAGTGTTTTGGTCATCACAGCAGATCAACAGATCTACAAGGCTATAGTGGACATCCTGTTCCATACACGAATTTGAAAGACCTTTCTGACCTCCAGGACAGCTACGCAGGAAATCCTTGAAGAAACATTCGTCTGCAGCTTTTGTAAAACCTGAAAAATAAGAATTTTGTTTACCCATTCTTCAGAGTATAAATCGCATTGAAATAATTTATTCTCAGCAAATGAAAACTAAACAATGCTCACCTGGTATATTCTCCATATTCAGCAGTCAAAAAACAATTTTGGAACTAGCTCAACCAAAATGTCATCAAACCACCATGTGGGCAGCACCATCAGCAATAATCTCAACAACCTGAAAAAAATAAGAGGAATAATTAAACATATTGGAATTCACCTTACCATGGGGAAAATAATCCCTGATTTCATTTTAAACCCAATAGAACTACTCAGTCTCGCCCAAAACCATAAAAACGACAGTAAGATCACCAAAATATCTCCACGACTTCCCGGGATATGGGATATTCCTTATTTCGGGGGGCGTTTGACCTCCAATCACCTTGGATATTGACGAATGTGGGTCAAAACGACTCCCAAAGTATCTGCAACCCCTCCAGATCGACTCATCATCCTAAAAACCCCTAGAAATGACACCAAGATCATCAAAAATCCATCAAGTATTGACCAGGAAATGAGATTTTTCAGTTTCGCCGGCCATCTTGGAAAATGGCGGCCATATTAAAAAAGCCAAGCGGGGGTCAGGTGTACAACCGATGGATTCTTGAATGGGGTGGTATAAGCTTTCAAAATATGTCAAGATTTGCTTTATAACAAACAATGCAGGGTTCCCACCCTGTGCAACCAGACTAAAAGGCCGAAAACGTGGAAGTAGACTTCCACGTTTTCCCTCAAAGACGATAAATGACTCGTCTCTCCTCTATTCTTTCAGGCGTCGACGATAGCGAAAGGGAAGAGAAATAAGTCCTGGTTCCTCGCATAACGGAAAACTCTTGCATGATTCCCAAATTGGTTATTTGGTTCTATCCGCTTTGTGCAGTTGAGACGAGTTTATAGTTTGTAATAGAGAATGTAATGTATTTGTAGTTCGTATATTACGAACAATAAATGTACGAAGCACTTCAGAGTATTTGCATTCACTCACTTTTTCCTTCTCGTTGTAGTTATATATATATATATATGCACTAGAATCACAAAATAACACGTGACCTTATTAATAAGCAAACAACCACAAGGAAAAGGAAACACAAAGTCCGAGCGCTTTCGTGATATATTCACATTATCAAGGAGGAACAGAAAATAGACGGAGATTACAAAGTATTTGAGTTAAATAGACAAGCAAAAAATTCACAATTGGCACCTCAAATTAAAGGCCTTAAAGCCCTCTAAAGATTTTTTTCTCCCAAATTGATAACATAATCTGTAGGCAGCTAAATAACTGAATAAAAAATATATACTGTATAGATGAAATTAGACAAAAGAAAACCAATACAGAGAACAACCATTATTATAATGGTTATTAGCACTAATATTTAATTAAAACAGGCAATTAATAGGCAAGAATTTAATGAAAAACAAATAGATGACGTAGATAACAAATAGAAAACATAATCTGTAGGCTGATTAATTACTATACAGATGAAATTAGACAAAACCCCAGTACAGAAAACCTAAAAAAATTATTATAATGGTTATTAACACTAATATTTAATTGAAATAGGAAAAATTAAAAGGCCCGAAATTAATGAAAACAAAGGGAAAGTTGCCATCGTCTTACAGATTATTACAAAATTTCAACAAACAATCTGGGAAAAAAAAAAAAAAAAAAATTGTTATCCCAACAGCAACCCACTTCAAATATCCAATAAACCACCCAGCAACCAAAGATTATACACGAAAGAAATGTTACAATTAAAATAGACACATAAGAATGTTAACAGTTCTTACAATAATATTTATTTATTTAACCAGGGCAAACCATTAAGAGGCAAAAAATGCAATTAAGAAA
>JAJOZX010003374.1:447500-500000 GCA_023014485.1 Bathynomus jamesi | reverse complement strand
GGTTTAAAGGTTGTGCCTGTATACAGGTAATACCAATGTGCTAGTATAGTGCCAAATAATGGGAAAAACCACGATCACCTATACTTTTCAAAAAAATTAGTCACCATACCCGGGCGGAATGTATAATGTATATAGGTAATTAGAAAATGCACTATGCCTGTGCCAGGTACCTAACCTATTTCTTTTTTTGCAGATCATAACATTTTGAAATTCTGTCTGAGTTCCTCATCCTTTGTCATGGACAAATCGATGGCAACCATAACTGGAAGAACTCTTGAAGCTACAAAAGAGTCATCAAAAGGAAAGGCGAAAATAACATCGCTACCTTCTCTAAGATCGGCCTCTGAAATTTTTTTAGTTGGCCAACCGTCGTCCTCCATCAGTGGTAGCAAATTGCCAACCACGGCAGGTTTTGCAATACTTCTTCAGTGTTATCCAGTACACTGCTAACAGGAAAGACGCATTCAAAGAAACCGTAAACAACGTCTTAAAGTTTTGGAACATGGCCCGCATTAAAACAATCACAAAGCTCAACTGCGAACGGAAGCTAGAGGCATTGTGGAAAGAGTGGCACTTACTCCAAAAGAGCAGAAAACGAGAAACTGACGCCGGAGGAAAACGGCAGAAGTTTTCGGACAGTGTGGACAAGCTGTGGGATATCGGAGCATCTGACGCTGTCGAAGATATAAAGAAGAATCGACTGCTGTCCGACAAGGACAAGAAAGAAGACATTGACTTCTACCTCGATCAACGTGGTCCTCGGGTGGCAACGATGAGCGGGAACGATAAAGTTTTCGCTGTAAAAAGGAAGCTACAGGAAGGAAGAAAACGTCCTCGCCAGGAGCCGCAAACCTCAAAGTGTACATACGAAACCGGAGATGAGGCCATGGAGAATGATGATACTGGCATGTCAGGAGAGTCGGAGACAGAACTAGCATTCCCCCTGCCGAAAGAGCCAAGTGTGTCTGTCAATCTTCCTCGCCGCATCCTTAATGCACCTGCTGTCATGGAAGTGGCTGATCGTTTCCGCATGTCCAATAATCAGATGCGTATTGTGTATAGTATTCATCGATAGCGTCAGTTTTAAAGTGTCCCGTAACCCACATGTATTCTTGACAGTTTCCTTTCCACTTTCCATTCTCTACATAGGTAGTAAGCATTGTGGCTGCTATCACACGTTCGGCGGATCCACCAGCAGACCTCAATCAGTTCAGCATCTCGTGAAGTGGCGACGGCTGTGAAGGACTCCTTCACGCCACCGAGGCACACTGTTGTCCACTGGGATGGCAAAATGGTCAAGGTCAGTTGATTAAGTTTTCATAGCTATCAATTTAGTAATGAGATTCATGAAGCATAATGTCAATTAAAAAGAGAACTGAATGTGAACAAAAATAGGTTACTTTACAACCATGAAATTGAAATATATGGCATGTGTTTCAGAACTTCCTTGGAACGTATGGGTCTTCGTGGCTCACCCTGCCAACTGATAAGTGGGACGAGAACGAGGACTTTTGTCGTCTGAAGGATGTGATCTCTAATCTCCAGGTCACCAATGACGTCGCTGAAAGAGGAGTCCAACTGATACAAGACTATGCGAACACGGTCACAAAGGACGAGGCACAGCTGCAGGATCTTCTGCAAGTGGTGGAAAAGAACCGGAAAGAGCTCGGCGACTTCAAGAAGTCATCACTCGCCACGATGACATAGCACAGAGGGACAACGTTGCAGCCAGTGACGTGTGATAGTGGTCAATACAATGCAAAAGTGATTGTTTAAGTTATTGTTTCTTTCTTCCTTATTTGTCTGCTATTTGCTGATTTTTTTGAAAAGTATAGGTGATCGTGGTTTTTTCCATTATTTGGCACTATACTAGCACATTGGTATTACCTGTATACAGGCACAACTTTTAAACCGTTAGTCGTATGACATTGGAAGGCACACCAAACGACTTCTCTCATCAAGGGGATTCAGAAAACATCCATACTTAATGATTTATCTTGATTCAGTAAAAAGTTAAAAAGTACGCATTTTTAAAAAAAAATTCGTAATTTCAAGGTCGATGCGAGACCCCTAAATATTGATCAATTTTTGTAAAAATGGTACCAATGTGCTAGTATAGTGCCAAATAATGGGAAAAACTACGATAACCTATACTTTTCAAAAAAAATTGAGAAGTGGGCCACCCAAATGCACATACCTAAATTTGTATTTTTACGATAAATACTTTTTTACGCTAATGACTCTTAATTACTTTATCTACTAAGGGAAATGAAATCAATCTCTCTCTCTCTCTCTCTCTTCTCTCTCTCTCTCTCTCTCTCTCTCCCATATATATATATATATATATATATATATATATATATACATATATATACAGGGTGGGACAAAACAAATTATTACCCCTGATTTTGAACAATATAATTTTACGTTTATCAAATGTTATTTGTACAATCAATATATGTGTCCTGTATAGAATTTCATGGTTTATCTCGTGGTGAAGTTGGATTTTTGCTAACTGTAACCATTATTTTGTAATTCGCTGTTACACAAACACGGGTAGAAAAACTTTCTGTTTCTATACAGTTACCTAATTGAGTCCAAGATTATGCGGAATGTGCCCTCCTCCATTACACTGGTATGCATCAATTTTGCTGTCAAGGGTTTTGTAAGTGATTCTTATAGAGCTTTTCCTGCTGATTTCGAATCTGCAATCCGTTTTTATCAATCAGCTCAGGTTATCCGGCTGTGGCCTCATAAGTAAAATAGAATTTTTCGTGATTTTGTCAAAGCGGAATTGGAACAGTAACATCTATCATCACTTGTTTCACTTGTCTAATATCTTTTTTACTTTTCAGGCATATAGATAAAATATTTCATAATGAATAGAGCGTGTAAAAATGATCCCAATAGATTCTGCTACATATGTGGGACGGTTACCATGCCAAATAACCAGTCCCAAATCACTAAATTTGTGAAGACAATGTATAGAGCATACTTTGGAATTAAGCTAGGGGACCAGGACAAAAATTTAGCCCCTCATATGTGCTGCAAGACGTGCATTGAAAATTTGAGAAGATGGAGCAAAGGCAGAGCGAAATCTTTGCCTTTTGGAATTCCCATGATTTGGAGAGAAGGAAAGGATCACGTGACAGATTGCTATTTCTGCATGACAAACCTCCAAGGTGGGCTTATAAATTTATTTTTCTTAAATATTTTGAAATCCTCGTATGAAACTTGACATAATATTCACCATAATGTAATATTCACCATATATAGCATAATATTCACCATAATGGTAATCATACATTTACATATACATATTGTTATAGAAAATACATTTACACATACTATTGTTATACAAGTTACATTTACATATACAATGATTGTATATTTTCTTTCTTTTTCATTCATATTGTCCCCGAAGGGACAATATGAATGAAAAAAAGAAAATATACAGACTCCATCGACCTATTTCATATCTTACAGACCGCAGCCTTCCCTCACGAGCCGCCACTGTCTGAATGCTTCTTCTATTTCATATGCAAGTTTTATATCCATGTTTCTGTGTTTCTATTTTCAGGAGTTAACAAGAAGAATAAACACATTGTTGTATACCCTGACATTCCTTCTGCTATGAGACCTGTACCCCATGGTCCTGGAATTCCAATACCCGACCCACCTCAAACCCTGGACTTCGATGATTCCGATGATGAATCAATGACCAATGCCAATGACCAGTCCCAGTCGTATATACCACAAAATACCGCTTCAAATGAGCCGAGGCCTCTAACCAGGCCAAACTTAATGATCTTACCAGGGATTTAGGACTTTCCAAATTAGCTGCCGAGATCTTGGGCTCACGACTTCGAGAGGACAACTTGCTGGCTCCGGGAACAACATTCTCCTGGTATAGGAAACGAGAGGAAGAATTCCGCAAGTTTTTTGCAGTGCACGAAAATACCTCTTCCTTAGTGTACTGCTGCAATGTTGAGGGGCTAATCGAATCCTTGGGCCTGCCATATAACGCATCAGAATGGAGGCTATTTATAGACTCGTCTAAACGAAGTTTGAAAGCAGTACTTCTCAACATTGGGAATAGGGTTGCATCAGTCCCTGTAGCACATTCCGTACAACTTACTGAGAGCTACGATAACATGAAAATTTTACTGGATGCTCTCGTATACGACCAACATAACTGGAGGATCTGTGGAGATTTGAAGGTAATACTAATATCATAAGTAAACTATTGCTATTGACTATGTTGTTTTTCCAAAGGTTATTTGAGAGCGTATAAGAACACTTAACTTCCCCACAGAAGTGATACAGTCCAATGCATAGATTTTTTTATCTGATAGAACAAATTCTCTAAATTCTTTAAATATTTTCATTTTTTTTCAGATTGTGGCATTTGTATTGGGAATGCAAGGGGGATACACGAAATACCCATGTTTCCTCTGCAAATGGGATAGCCGAGCGGATGAGAAGCACTATGCACAGCGTGAATGGGCATCCAGAGAGAATTTTGAACCTGGGTCGCATAATGTCGTTTCAGTGCCCCTTGTACCACCAACAAAAATTTTGCTCCCACCACTTCATATTAAGCTGGGCTTGATGAAAAATTTCATCAAATCAATGAATAAGGAGGGTTCAGCATTCCGATATCTCGAGAGTAAATTTCCTCATATATCTGATGCTAAACTAAATGCTGGGGTTTTTGATGGTCCTCAAATTCGAACTTTGATCAAGGATACTCAGTTCGAAAACGCAATGACTCCAACTGAGAAGAATGCCTGGCAGGCATTCAAATCAGTTGTCACTGATTTTCTTGGCAAGCGTAGAAGTCCAGAATACGAGTCCGTTGTCGAAAACTTGATGGAAGCTTTCAAAGCTCATGGGTCGCACATGTCCATAAATATGCACTTTTTGTGGTCCCACTTGGACTATTTTCCTGAAAATTGCGGGGATTATAGTGAGGAACAGGGTGAACGATTTCACCAAGATATCAAAATAATGGAAGAGAGGTACCAGGGAAACTGGGATATCAATATGCTGGCGGACTGTTGCTGGTGTTTGAAGCGAGACGTGCCCGAAGAAAAACACAGACGGAAAGCCAAAATAACTTCATTCCTTCCTCAATAAACTTTTTTCCATATTCATTGTATGAATAAAAGTATTTATTCACACAATGTTTTCATTTTTCACGAGTGTTCTTATAATATTATTCGTATCTACGGTGTTTAAGCTAAAAAAATCAATAAATTTGAGGATAAAATTGGACTTATAATAAATGGCCAATAGAGAAAAAACCTGACCTGATTGAGGAAAACCAATGTCATTTTCGAATTCAGCATGGTCGAATTATATAATATGAGTTGAAAAAACCCTCACAGCAGACAAAAAAATTTCATATGCATACCAGTGTTATCAATGGACGCTTATAACCTTGCTCGCCATTGATATACCGCATCAAGAAATTTTTCTTGGTAATAAGCCGCAGTGATTTTGGCATTTTGATCAACAAAAACAACCTCTAACTTCCCTAATTTTGAAATAAAGATGGAAACCATGACTTTTTGAGAAAAATGCGGACTTTCCCCTGCATAGTCGATCTAGACTGATAGATTTTTTGTCCTGTCTTCCATAAACTCGGTCATTTTGTGTGTTTATTGTTGAAGCAACCGTAAAGGTTTTCTCGTCGCTGAACCATATTTTTGACACTTCTCTGTATGAGAATCGATTTAACAGTGCACGACATTTTTCAACTCTTGCTTACTTATTTGATGCAGAGAGCTTATGAACTTTGACTCTTTTAAAACACTTAAGACCCAGATCATCTTTTACTATACGACGAACACTAGAGCGAGAAATACCAGAAGTTTTTGAAATTTCTCTAACGGACTTGTGGGTGTTGAGCCGTTCTTCTTGACTGCATATCATGGATGAAACCGTGTCAATATTTTCCTCAGTCCGTGATGTTTTTGGCCTTCCATTGCCTTCTTTTCGTTTGGTTGACCGTGTGATATCGATTTTCTTTATGAGATATTGAAGTCCAGGTATCGTCCATCGTTTATTTGGAAACTCTTTCTTCATTCGTTTTGCACCCCAGTGTTTTTCCTTACGCAGGTTCAATATCAATGCTTCATCTTCCAAAGAGTATTTCATTATGTTATAACTTGTTCATCAACTATAGCAGAATGATGGTCTGAAATGAAAAATGAAATCAATTAATTATTTTGTGTAAAAATTTGGAAAATTAATTATTTACCGAGAAACTGACTGTCATCTGAAAGTATCAGTTGCTGACTTTGACCGCCTTTCAATTGAGCACCATATTCTGATACCGCCCTCCAGTTGTGAGCCTGTACCTCTACTCCTGGGGCGTTGAATCTAGCTTCAAAGTCAGCGTTTGAAAGAGTAAAAGTATGGGTACAACATACGGCCTCAGCAGTAAGATCAATGTACAGGGTGAGCCACAATATGTTTTGAAAAGTTGGATAATAGTTTGTTTTGGCCCACCCGGTATGTGTATATATATATATATATATATATATATATATATATATTACAAACTTGCTGCAAGAACTGAGAGACGAAATCAATAAAAAATCCAGAAAAAGTTTGTTTTTTCATTTAATTTTTAGAACTTTTACCACTCACCAGATAAGAAAATGCTGTATAGATGATCTGTTTCTTTGCCTGACCCGACCTACCTAACTTGACCTGACCTATCATGCCTTACATACCATGTGGAACGCGTTCTTCATTCGTTAAAGGTGAGTTTCGAATCGCAAATCTTTTACATTTGTCATTTTTGCCAACTTTAGGACTCGGATTTAAAAAGTGTTTATGCAACAGTAAAAAAAAATCCAGAAAAAGTTTGTTTTTTCATTTAATTTTTAGAACTTTTACCACTCACCAGATAAGAAAATGCTGTATAGATGATCTATTTCTTTGCCTGACCCGACCTACCTAACTTGACCAGACCTATCATGCCTTACATACCATGTGGAACGCGTTCTTCATTGGTTAAAGGTGAGTTTCGAATCGCAAATCTTTTACATTTGTCATTTTTGCCAACTTTAGGACTCGGATTTAAAGTGTTTATGCAACAGTAATGAACTTTCGCGAGTTTTAATAGAGATTCTGCCTATGAACCTTTAATGTTATAAGGTATGGGCAATATTGGGCATATTACCCAATGTTATCTGTCATTGTAAAAGCTCTCAAATTGATGGTTCTTTCTGTGAGTTTTTGTGGAGTAAGTAAAATAAACTTGTGTAGTTTACAACTCACTTTTATTACTTATACGAGCAATAAATCTGAGAATCACGAACTTTTCATCATTCGAAACGGTGAATCTTTGAATCACTTCAATCATTCGTATCAGTGAATATTTCAAAATTTAAATCTTTATGGAAAAAATAGGTCCTGCTCCAACCACTCACCAGATAAGAAAATGCTGTATAGATGATCTATTTCTTTGCCTGACCCGACCTACCTAGGCCAAAGATGAACCAGCCTAACTATTTGTCCATAAATAGGACTTCCATACTCTTTTGTTAAACAATTACAGCTGAAATGTCAGCTTATTTAACCTAAATTTAATAACCGAAGGGAAATTTATGAACGTCTTACCTTGAAACTGTTATGAGTTTTATTTCTTGACACCAATAATAAACATTTTTTATTCCGGCTTCTTTCGTCTTACGTTCTTTTGTCCTCCTTATTATTCTGCTTATTCAGCTTATGCCGATCTTTTTCTTCTTCTTCCCAAAACCGTGTTGCTATTTCTAGCTATGGGATCTTTTTTTCTTTTCATCCCATATTTGTTTCTTCGTTGGTGTCCTTTTAATTTTTCTCAGCAAGAGTTCATGTTCTCCTTCTGAGTTATTTTTTATTGTTATTATTTATTTTAATGTCAATATGGCTTATCCAAGATTAGGTGGGTCTTCCATTTCGGTACTCCCAAATTTTCCACACATTGGGGCCAGCCAGAAAGGAAAAATTGCATGTGAAACCCAATTTTTTCTTTAATATTTGTTAACCCATCTTAGATTACCTATAATTTATGTTTTATTTGTTATTCCATTTTTGTTTTTCCTCACTTTTTAATATAAAAAGTGTAGCATTTTATAAAGTCCTCACCCTTTCCAAAATGAAAGGGTGTTGCATTTTAATTTATTTTCCATAGGAAATATTACAATACTCCAGCCCTTATCTTTTGTTGTAAAATCTGCCTAGCTCGTAGAGCAGTTGAACGTTGTGGTCTACTATTTGTGGTATAGGTTATTGTAGTAGTAGGACTAGTTACATCATTTATTGAACAGGTTAGGTTTAGTATAGTTTGGGTCAAATTTTGATCATCATCAGAATCTATCATAGATTCATCTTCATGATCATTTTTGTTAACAGTAGTTGGTCCTACTTCTAGGGGGTATAAGAGTGATACATCTCTTATAGTTTCACCTGAAGCAGTTTTAAGTTTTACAACCCTGGTTAATCCATCTTCCCCAGTTTTTAGTTCTAAAACTCTACCTAATGGCCAACACTGTCTTGGTGTATTTTGTCTAATTAGAACTACATCTCCTACCCTGATTTCATTAACCCAGTCTTTGTTTTGTATATATTTATGTCTTTCAACCCAACAAGGTATTCATCACTCCATTGCTTTTTAAATTTTGTTTTTATATTTGTTATTTGTGATAATCTATTTTGCAAATCATGATTATTATCACTCCAAGGTGGATCATCCAAGGAGATATTGTAATCAGGTAGAAGGTTAATGACTTCTCCCTTAATCAAATGATTTGGGGTGAGAGGCTCTACATCATTAATATTATCCCCTACATAAGTAAGAGGTCTGTTATTAACAACATTCTCAATTTCACTAATGAGAGTGAGAAGTTCAAAGAATTCAATTTGTTTTTTACCTATTGATTTCTTTAGGCAATTCTTTATTGTTTGGATATTCCTTTCCCAGATTGCTCCATACCATGGTGATGCAACAGGGATGTATTTCCATTTTATTTTGTTATTTTGTAGATATGTTATGGTATGTGAATTTTGTAATATGTCATTTATTTGGTTTTCACCAGCCTTGAAATAGGTTGCATTATCTGTCCAAACAATTTTGGGTACAGAATGCTTAGCACAAAATATTCTAAAGCTATAGACAAATGATTCTGCGGAGAGATCACTCACTATGTCTAAGCTGACTGCTCTAGAAGATGAATATGTGTAAAGTATGATGTACATTTTTTGTTCTGTTGTTCCCAGACCAACAGTCAAACTTCCTGTATAGTCTATGCCAACTGTTTCAAAAGGCCTATTAAAGGTGACTCTCTCTGTTGGCAAATCAGGAGGATTGGTCTTCCTGAAAGATCTGGAATGAATCCTTTTGCAGGTGACACAGTTATTCAAAACTGTCTTCACAGTCATTCTGCCTTTGGGTATCCAATACAACTTTCTAATGGCATTTAATGTTTGTGGAACGCCCATGTGATAAAGTTCATTGTGTTTCTCTAATAATTAGGGTTGTAATTTGATGGAACCTAGGAAGAAGAAGGGGTTGTTTACTGTTATATGTGATTTGTGATTTGTTTAATCTACCCTTACATCTTAATAAGCCATCTTTGTCAATGTAAAGATTCAAGTTTATTACCACAGAGGGTACTTTGTTCATTTGTTTACCAATTGTTAGAAAATCTATTTCATTTTTGTATTCTGTTTGTTGTATGTGGTTAATCCAATATTTGGTAGCTAGACTTGTATACATTTCATTATCATTATTTCTTTGTTTATTTATTTTCTTTAAACAGTTGTGAATGAATCTGAGACAGTAAGATGTTACCCTTACAAGTTTGCCAAAGTCAGAATAATTGTTATAATCTAATAGTGGCTCAACTTTATTTGTGGTTATCATGTTAAGCTGTACATTAATTTGTTCTGCTGCCACATTGTTTCATCCTGAATGAATTCAGGTCCATGAAACCAATTTTTGTTGGATTTTAGTAATTTACAGGATAATCCTCTTGTAAGAAAGTCTGCAGGATTTTGTTTTGTTGGACAAAGATCAACTAAAATTCTTGTGGTTTTATGATCCATATGACTTAAATAAAGGGTTTAAAACATTTAAATTTAATGTGGTTTTGTTTGGAGCAAATGCAAGTCCTAGTTTACTGGCTTTAACCATCAAACATCACTTAAATTTGTATGATGAAAATGATTTAACTGTTCAGTTCTTGAAAGATCACTTCTATGTAGATAACCTTGTAGGATCAACCAAAACAGAGTCAGAATTAAATGAAGTTTACATAAAAGCAGATAAAATAATGAAAGAAGGTAATTTTGAATTAAGAGAGTGGATCACAAATAATGAGAGACTAAATCAAAAAATAAAATCAGAAGACAAAGGATTAACAGAACCAACAAACAGGGTGAAAACATTAGGCATGATCTGGGATTTGAACTCAGATTCTAAAGTTCATGACTCACTCTGCACAAAAGGCTACACCTTAGATACAACAGCTAACACAAAAAGAAAGATCTTATCCGAAAGTTCAAAAATATTTGATCCTATGGGTTTACTCCTTCCTTCTACTATCAGATCCAGGGTTCTCTTACAAGAATTTTTGAAACAGAAAGTAGACTGGGATGATCCTATAACCAATAAACAACAAGATAGCTGGAAAAGGTTAGCTAAAGATCTCAATAAACTACAAAACATAAATATTCCCAGAGTTTGTGGACACAGAGATACACCTCAAACCTTGCATGTATTTGGCGATGCCAGTGAAAAGGTGTATGGCTGTTGTGCTTACCTTGTAGGTGAGGATGGCAGCCATTTGATCTATGCCAAGGGGAAAGTAACACCCTTAAAACAAAAGAAAACTATTCCTCAGCTTGAACTACTTGCAGGTTATCTAGCTGTAAAAATAACAGTATTTCTGCATGAAGTCTATCATGATGTAAACATCACAAATACATATATTTGGCTTGACAGTCAAATCTGCTTGGCATGGATCAACTCTGATGAGTTAAACTCAAAAAACATCTTTGTCCGTAACAGATTAAGAGACATTAAAGAAGCTAGACAAAATTTGGACATAAGTTAGCTAAAGATCTCAATAAACTACAAAACATAAATATTCCCAGAGTTTGTGGACACAGATATACACCTCAAACCTTGCATGTATTTGGCGATGCCAGTGAAAAGATGTTTTTTGAGTTTAACTCATCAGAGTTGATCCATGCCAAGCAGATTTGACTGTCAAGCCAAATATATGTATTTGTGATGTTTACATCATGATAGACTTCATGCAGAAATACTGTTATTTTTACAGCTAGATAACCTGCAAGTAGTTCAAGCTGAGGAATAGTTTTCTTTTGTTTTAAGGGTGTTACTTTCCCCTTGGCATAGATCAAATGGCTGCCATCCTCACCTACAAGGTAAGCACAACAGCCATACACCTTTTCACTGGCATCGCCAAATACATGCAAGGTTTGAAGTGTATCTCTGTGTCCACAAACTCTGGGAATATTTATGTTTTGTAGTTTATTGAGATCTTTAGCTAACCTTTTCCAGCTATCTTGTTGTTTATTGGTTATAGGATCATCCCAGTCTACTTTCTGTTTCAAAAATTCTTGTAAAAGAACCCTGGATCTGATAGTAGAAGGAAGGAGTAAACCCATAGGATCAAATATTTTTGAACTTTCGGATAAGATCTTTCTTTTTGTGTTAGCTGTTGTATCTAAGGTGTAGCCTTTTGTGCAGAGTGAGTCATGAACTTTAGAATCTGAGTTCAAATCCCAGATCATGCCTAATGTTTTCACCCTGTTTGTTGGTTCTGTTAATCCTTTGTCTTCTGATTTTATTTTTTGATTTAGTCTCTCATTATTTGTGATCCACTCTCTTAATTCAAAATTACCTTCTTTCATTATTTTATCTGCTTTTATGTAAACTTCATTTAATTCTGACTCTGTTTTGGTTGATCCTACAAGGTTATCTACATAGAAGTGATCTTTCAAGAACTGAACAGTTAAATCATTTTCATCATACAAATTTAAGTGATGTTTGATGGTTAAAGCCAGTAAACTAGGACTTGCATTTGCTCCAAACAAAACCACATTAAATTTAAATGTTTTAAACCCTTTATTGAAGTCATATGGATCATTAAACCACAAGAATCTTAGTTGATCTTTGTCATAGTTATTTTTCAGATGAATTCTCAAAAAAGCTTTGCTTATATCACTTTGAACTGCATAGTCATCTAATCTAAATCTTAGAAGGATTTTTACAAGGTCTGAAATAAGATTAGGCCCCTCTATGAGACAGTCATTCAAGCTATGCTTATTGCCATCTTTAAGACTACAGTTATACACAACTCTAAGTTTTGTTGTGGGTGCTTCCTTTCTATAGACTCCTGTGTGAGTAAGATAATGGCTGTTGTCTTTTTTAAAGGGGTGATCTTTAACTTCCTCAATGAAGCCTTTTTCTAACTGGTCCTTGAAAACATCATCATACATTTTAATTCTCTTGTCATTTTTTAATTTTTTCATCAAATTATAGAGATGACCTTTAGCTACCTTTAGATTATCATTTAATTTTGGACTATTAATCTTCCAAGGTAGTTCAATTGAATAATGGCCATTTTCATACATGATGGTATTTTCAAAATTTTCAACCATTAATTGATTTTCATCTGTATGATCACCATCTTGCACCCCCACTGACTCTAATAGCCAGAGCTGTTGTACACCTTTATCTAATTCTTCAGTTGTTAATGATTTATTTAATATTTCAGTATTTATGTCATTATTTGAGTTGTGTAAGACCTTGTCATAATAGGGCAAGTTTGTTAGTCATATATTTTTATTTTTCATTGTTATTTTATATTTATCTATGTGTCCCAGTGGAGCTATACCCCAGTGAGTATCTAGAGCCATCCCATCTCCTATTCTGACTATGCCCTTCTGAATTAAGTGAATATAATCAGCTCCAATTAACATTTGAACATTATCTATTGTATCATCATTTAAATTTCTATCTGCAATTTTATATTGCTTTTTAAGTTGTTGTATTACTTGTTTTAAATTTGGTATTTTAAATTTTTGCTGACCAACTTGTTCAATGACTACTGCTTCTATGTTTGTTGTTTTGTTCTCTGTGGGTATATCCAGATCTAAATTGACTGTACTATATTTTTCTTTCTGTTCATTTTCTTTGACAAATGATGTTATACACAATTCTTGTTCATTTTTATGAGTTTGTAGGCCTAATTGATTAACTAATGATTGATCTACAAATGTTTGTTGGGAACAAGAATCTATTAGACATCTTATAGGAGTTGTCCCACCTTTTTTATTTTTTAAATCCAAGGTTATTGTAGGTAGGAGTACACTAGAATTTTTATTGACATTTATTGATATATGTCCATTAAATGTTTTTTCATTTTTCTTTGGGTTTTGTTTATTTGAATTTTTAAATGAATCACAAAGACAAGAGAAATGATTTAAACTTCCACAATTAACACATTTGAATCTTATTTTTGTTTTGCAGTCTTTGTTAGTATGTCCTGCAGCTGTGCATTTAGTACAAAGGTTTAACTGAGAACACCTATTTATCCGGGATTCTAAGTCTACATATTTAGTACATCGTGTGCTATTGTGATCATCAGCCGAGCAAAATTTACACTTACGTACAAATTCTGTCGTAACATTAAAATTTTGTAGTGTAAGAGTTAGACTTATCACTTTTTGTTCTGATTTGTCTTTTTGTTGTTGTTGCGGTTGTGGCTTTGGTTTTGTTTGAATTTTCTTTGTTTGGTTTATTTGTGAATCAATCTTTGTTTGTGAATCAATCTTTGAAGATTTGTACATTGACAAAACATTTGGAAATTCATTCCTTATTTCACCAAGGGTAGGGTATGTATTTCCCGTTATTCTTTGGAAAATATCCCTAATTTGGGTAGGTAAACAATCAAATATTATGGCTTGGATAAACCATGCTGATTTCTCTAGATCTATGTCATTATTTTGTAGATGACCTAACATGCATTCAATTTCACAATAGAAATTGTACAGATCCTGATGGCTATCCTTGGCTGGTTTTATATTTTTAAATTTTATTGCTAAATCATTTACTATTTCTTTTCTATTTAGGAAATTTCTTTCTAGTAATTTGAGAGCTATTTTATACGAACTGCCGATTGCCGGTAAGGCATCAACCAGTTTTAGGGCTGGGCCCTTTAAATAACACTGGTCAACAAAGTTTTTCATCAGAGTAAAATTTGTGGTGGCTGGATAGCATTTTCCACGCTAATTCCAAAACTGCATTCAGAGTTTTTCTAGCACGTATAGTTTTCAAGATGAAGGCATATATATAACTACACAGATTTAACCATTTTAAATAGGCAAAATACTAATATTTCAACATTTGATTGTGTTTATTTTATTGTTTTTTTTTAGTTTATTCATCTTATTTATTTCAATTATCTTAATTATACATCTTATGTATTTCAGGTGTGAGCTTTTACGTCTAGCAGCATTGTGATTCAGGCAACAACGCCGTGCTTTGTGTGTCAAAAGATCAGTTCAGTCCAAGAACTTGTTGTGTCAAGTTGGTGTACATTTTTTTTGAATTTATAGTTTGCTCAGGTCAGTCAACATGCCTCGACAATGTAAGAATGACCCCGACAAGTTCTGTTTCGTATGCGGCCAGTTCACAACTAAAACACAGCGACGAAGTATTACAACCGACATTAAGAAAATATACAAGCTATACTTTGGTTGCCATCTAGGTGACCAAGATAAACCATGGGCGCCACATCAAATCTGTTCTGGCTGTTCAAATGGATTACGTGATTGGCTTAACAAAAAGAAAGCTTCAATGCCATTTGCCATACCCATGATATGGAGGGAGCCGAGAGATCATCATGAAGACTGTTATTTTTGCAGTGTGAACTTAATGGGGTTTTCTGCCAAGAACAAACACCAGATTGTATATCCAAACTTGGATTCAGCAAGTAGACCAGTAAAACATGATGAAACATTGCCCATTCCAATTCCCCCAAGTGATAGGCTAGATTCTATCATAGATGACATGGAAAGTGATGAAGGTGCAACTGGCGTTTCCGGACCATCTACAGAACCAGAGTACACTTTTGAAGGTAGACATTTAGAGCCTAAAAAGTTAACCCAAGGACAGTTGAATGATCTTGTTAGAGACTTATCGCTGTCTAAAGAGAAATCAGAGCTTCTCGCCTCAAGACTAAAGGAGAACAATTTACTTGAGAACAATGTACGTATTAGTTACTACCGGAAGCGGAATTTTGAATTAACAGCATTCTTTTCAGTAGACGGTCCTCTCTGTTATTGCCATGACATCAATGGACTATTTACAGCCATATCTCAGACGTATGTGGCATCTGAGTGGCGCCTCTTTATTGATTCGTCGCAGAGAAGCCTGAAAGCAGTTCTTTTGCATAATGGTAATATAATGCCATCCATCCCCATTGCCCATTCCGTCCATCTAAAAGAGACATATGACAATATGGATATACTACTTAAGGCAATCAAATACGACAGTCATCAATGGAATGTTTGTGGAGATCTAAAAGTTATAGGAATGCTTATGGGTATGCAGTCAGGATTCACAAAATTTTGTTGTTTCCTTTGCCTGTGGGACAGTCGCGCCGCTATAGAACATTACACCAAAAGTGACTGGCCACTTAGGTCTACATATGTCCCAGGGATAAGCAATGTCCAGTCTGTCCCTTTAGTGCATCCCCAAAAGATCTATCTGCCACCTCTTCACATTAAACTTGGTTTAATGAAGAATTTTGTTAAAGCAATGGGTAAAGTCAATTCTGAAGGGTTCCAATACCTTTCAAGGAAATTTCCGAAGGTTACTGCAGCAAAATTGAAGGAAGGAATTTTTGTTGGGCCACAAATAAGGGAGGTTTTGAATGACACTGAATTTGAAAAAGTCCTAAGTCCGCTGGAATTGAAGGCTTGGCTGGCGTTCAAATGGATATGTGAAAACTTTCTTGGAAGCAACAAGTCACCTGCGTATAAGGATGGAGTCAAGAACCTCCTTGATGCCTTCAAAGAAATGGTGTCGAATGTCGTTAAAAATTCACTTCCTGCATTCCCACTTAGATTTCTTTCCTGAAAACCTTGGTGCAGTGAGTGACGAGCAAGGAGAGCGCTTCCATCAAGATATTCAGATGATGGAGAAGCGCTACCAAGGATATTGGAATGAAAGCATGATGGCGGACCATTGTTGGATGCTGTATCGTGACAATCCAGGCCAAATTTACAAAAGGAAATCACATTCACAGCGCTTTTAATAAAATAATGTATATATTCTTTATTTATAAGTACATTGAATAAGGTATATGATGTATTTGTTGTTTAGCATTCCTAAGTGTGATCTATACAATTTAGGGTGGATCGATTTTACATTTTTTTCGATTTCCATATTCTAATAGAGACAAAACCTTGCGCATGCATGAGAAAATAGCCTCTGCAAAATCTTAGCTTAATAGGTAATCATCTTCTGCCCCCGGCAGAGCGATGAAAATCATATTTTAGTAGTCAAAAACGTATTTTTAAACTCTAGGCTAGGGTTTAAAAATACGTTTTTGACTACTAAAATATGATTTTCATCGCTCTGCCGGGGGCAGAAGATGATTACCTATTAAGCTAAGATTTTGCAGAGGCTATTTTCTCATGCACGCGCAAGTTTTTGTCTCTATTAGAATATGGACATCGAAACAAATGTAAAATCGATCCACCCTACTATACATCCATAAATTTTCTTATAGCAATATCAAAAACTTAAAAATATCAAAACCAGTGTATCTATATAACTCTACGTGCTAGAAAAAAAATAAAACCAGATTCGGAATCAGCGCGAAAAATGCATTAAGAAAAGTGTGATCATGTTTGTGATGAGAAACAAAAGTTTCATTTTGTTGGCCAGTGTAATTAAGCAGATAACTGATTTTGTCAACATCAGATATGTAATCTTTATTGCCAATTAAACTATCAAATTTTTCCAGAAAAGACTGAAATTTTGTTCGATCACCCTCAAATATTAGTACTTGTAATGTTGGTAACTTGGCTTTTAGTTGTTTATTGTCATCATTAGAAATGGATACATTTCTGAAGGCCTCAATCAAACTTTGATTTGTAGCCTCTAAATTATTTGGTAGATTATCTAAAGCAGCATATAATTCATTTATGTGAGAATCTATTTCAAAAATATTCTGTTCTTGTTCACACAAAAGTGCTGTATATGTCTCTTCACCAACATTTAACCCATCAGTTTCTGAACAATTTCCTCGTCTATAATTATTTTATTATTTCCTGTTTAATTCTATTTAAACCACCCAAAATAGTATCATAATCCCTTTTATTTGGATTTTCTTTGCTATTAAAGGTAGTTAAAAGCCTGGTAATAACTCCCTTCCTTGCTGATCTCTTCCTTTTTAATGATTTAATCTTTGCCTCAATTACTTCACATTCAGCCATATTTTGTTTATTTTATTTTTCCAAAAATAAGTCCCCAAAATCCTAAAACCCTTTCAACTCTATAAATAAGCTTTATTTTATATTATGTATACAATAGTTAAGCTTTATTTTGGTTAAATAGGCTAGGCTTCGGATTATCCTTATTCTAGAATTTTACCACATTTATGACCAAATGATAAGTTTTGAAGCATTTGAATTATTTCTTATTTTTATTTTTAGTTAGGGCTTCGTAATTTATTATTATTTATATGTAGTAATTATTTGAAAAAGCCAAACATGGAATAAATTATGTTCAGATGTCAAAATGTTTGATAAGGCGTAATTTTATTTATTTTAATTTTTTTTGTTTGTTTTAATTTTATTTTATTTTATTCAAGGTTAAGGTTTTCACAGCAAATAACCCTTCCCCACACGGGCCACCATTATAGATATGGAAAAAATAGGTCCTGCTCCAACCAGAGTAGCCTAAACACAACCTAGGCTACGTTGGAGATGGAAGACCTAGGCCAAAGATGAACCAGCCTAACTATTTGTCCATAAATAGGACTTCCATACTCTTTTGTTAAACAATTACAGCTGAAATGTCAGCTTATTTAACCTAAATTTAATAACCGAAGGGAAATTTATGAACTTCTTACCTTGAAACTGTTATGAGTTTTATTTCTTGAAATAAACATTTTTTATTCCGGCTTCTTTCGTCTTACGTTCTTTTGTCCTCCTTATTATTCTGCTTATTCAGCTTATGCCGATCTTTTTCTTCTTCTTCTCAAAACCGTGTTGCTATTTCTAGCTATGGGATCTTTTTTTCTTTTCATCCCATATTTGTTTCTTCGTTGGTGTCTTTTTAATTTTTCTCAGCAAGAGTTCATGTTGTTCTCCTTCTGAGTTATTTTTTATTGTTATTATTTATTTTAATGTCAATATGGCTTATCCAAGATTAGGTGGGTCTTCCATTTCGGTACTCCCAAATTTTCCCCAATCTTTGAATCATTTAAATAACATGAATTATTATTTGAATCGTTCGATTCTCTGAACCCTTCAGTCACTCGAATCTTTATATCATTTAATTATATGAATCTGTGAATCTTTCAAATCTACGAATACGTGGATCTCCGATTTTTATATAATCATTATACTTTAGAAAATTAATAGCAAAGCCTATTCTATCTAAACAACCCCACTTGGACAAAATTTCACATTCTTTTGTGAATTCGAAGAAACAGCAGTAACATCATAAATTTACCAAATTACAGCTATCAATTTTTTTAGACTCACATGCACTACCAGTGAGACCAAATTTGTGAAGCTGCACTCAGAATCAAAGTGTCTCGTGAGCTTTGATTAATAATTAATTAGAGAGTATCTAATTGCGAAAACAAACTAATTACAAGGTACTGCAATGTATTTATTCAGAACCGAATATATAATAAGGGTAAGCCTCTAATTACCACAATTAATTACTTTTTGATTGTTATTATTAATTTAAAACTTAATTTTAATTAATTTTAAATTTAGTTTTACAAAGAGATGCATCAATAAAAATTCCCCAAAAGCCCTCAAAAGTCTTACACATTTATCAGTAGTTTATTGTATTATTAGTATTATTATTATTATTATTATTTATTTCGCGACACGCACACGCACACACACGCACACGCCCACACCCACACATATATACAATGCGTTCGAAAAGTCTCTTCGCAGTGCTATGTTAAACGCATTGGAAATTGAAAAACTACAATGTTTTCATTCAACCATGATTTAGTAATTTTATTACATAACCTTTTGATTTTACAGCATGTGTTAAAAGTGTTTTCCACCATTTTGCAAACACAGAGCAACTCGTCTACACTTGTTGTCAAACACTTTTTTAAAGTGTTGGTTGACTGCTGAGAGACTTTTCGAACGCACTGTATATGTATATATATATATATATATATATATATATATATATATATATATACACGTATGATGCGAAATTTGAAACACAAAATAAGATCGCAGTAAACAGAGCAAAGAGAATAACGGGACAGATATTGAGAACCATTAAACGAAGGGATAGGAATGTAATGATTCCTCTACTGAAAACCCTGATCATACCCAAATTGGAATACTGCTCGGTCCTAATATCCCCACATAAAAAAGAAGACATCAGACAGCTGGAAGGGATTCAGAGAAGCTTCACAGCCAAAATCAACGGGTGCAAAGAACTAAATTACTGGGAAAGGTTAAGCGAATTAGACCTATATTCACTGGAAAGGAGAAGAGAGAGATACATCATTATTTACACTTGAAAAATTATGGAGAAACTAGTCCCTAATCTTACTCTGAACCCTATAACTCCCCAAACAACAGTGGAAATTAGAAACGGTAGACTGTGTCGTATTCCTAAATTGAAGGCGAGACAGGGAACATCCTTAACCCTGAAAGAAAATAGTTTTGTGGTGAGAGGACCAAAACTGTTTAATCAGTTGCCCAAAGATCTAAGAAACACGAAGGGAGTTGCAGTGGACACCTTCAAAAGAAGACTAGACGCCTGGCTCACAACAATCCCCGATGAGCCGGGCGTACCTGGATATGCGAGGTTTGAGAGCACAAAAATCCAACTCACTACTTCATCAGGCCAACTCGAGAGGAGGGGCGACAAGCGTGACCTTCGCGAAATGAGGAATCATCGCGCGAAACCTTTGTAAGGTTGTAAGGTAAGGTTATATGTACTGTATACATATACGGGTGTCCGAGAATTATCTGTACAATTTTTAGCTGTTATTAAAAGTCAACCATGAAGTGTAGAAATTCCAGTTTGTCTCATTTTACAGAGAATCTCATTACGTTTTTTCTGATACCAAGTTGTGACAAGTTTTTTAGAAATGTACGCGGGTGACAGGCATTGATGATTTAAAAGCAAGAATCACAGCTGCTATTGAGCGAATTGATGTGGATATGCTGCAGCGTACATGGCAACATTTGGAGTATCGATTGGATGTTTTGCGAATCACTAATGGTGCACATATCGAATGTTTGTAACAATGTTACTTTAATAAAAGAAACTGTTGAAAATACAGATTCTAAATAATCTTGTTTAAGAATTTTACGTGTGTTATCAAGAATTTTATTAAAAGATGAAATTGTACAGATAATGTTCGGACACACTGGAATTTCTAAAAAACTTGTCAAAACTTGGTATCAGAAAAAACTTAATGAGATTCTCTGTAAAGTGGGATAACAATGGAATTTCTACACTTCATGGTTGACTTTTAATAACAGCCAAAAATTGTACAGATAATTCTCGGACACCCTGTATATGTATATATATCTTGGTTAACCTTGGTTTTACTTCTGCCCGAATTGTTTGTTTTGACGAAGGTCGAGTTTGTCACTTCTACAGTTTAACGTGGAATCCGAACCACGCCCCACCAGCAGCCCAGCGTCTTAACCAATACAATAGGCTACCCAGAGTACCCATTTATCTACCAAGCAATTTTTTTTATTGTGATGAAGGATGAACAGCTGGGTTTTGCTGCGCGCCGCCTGCCGTCACCGGGTCTCGATCCCGGGGCTGATGGATTCGTAGTCAGCGACGCTAACCACTGCACTACCGAGGCGCATATATATATATATATGATGCAAGTCCACAAGGAAAAATAAAAATGATTCTAAGGCCTTTCGTGTATTCAGAAGTACACCTCGTCAAGGAATGACCTGAAGATTCCCTGACGAGGTGTACTTCTGAGTACATGAAAGGACTTGGAATCATTTTTCTTTTTCCTTGTGGGTTTGCATCATTCATTCATTTCACGTGTCTAATTGAAATTCATCCCATATATATATTATATTGTTATGTATGGGAATAATATAATAAGGTTAATTAATTACTGGTTATAAATTAACCCACAAACAAAATTCATCATGCAAACAGAATGAATTGTATGTATAAATACCAAACTGAAAGCCAAGCAAATAAAGAATTAAAGAATTATTATTCGTCAATATGGCGAGGGACATTTTCGTATAGTTTCGGGTGTAAACGAAGCAATTTGGAAATTCTTAAGTACATGGAATTTAAAACATATACATGTTAAATACTCATGTAATTTAGGGAAAAAACATGAATTCAATTGTCTATTTAATTCTGAGTAAGTTCGGATAAAAATACCATATAAAGGTTATCCAGAAACTAGGAAAATAATTAATGTAAAAATACATTAAATTGGAAGGAGGCACGTGGGTTTCCGCGTTCACTTCATAGAAACAAAGATGTTATAAAATTGAACTTTCATTTATGTATAAAATAGGAAAACCTCGTTAAAATTTTATTGTTACATTATTAACAAGTTTAATGACATGTAAAATTACACCTACGAAAAGGCTAATAATTCTTACAAATAAGATTAATCAAAAAAGAGAATCTTATTTGGTATATAAATAAATCTACACCTGGCACCCTAACTCTGAAAAGGGTCCATAGGCAAAGAAAGGTGTTGTCATATAAATTAATCAAAGTATATTTAAAACAGAGAACGAGGATGAAATTTACATCAAATTGCTCTTTACCTATTTCCGAATAACGTAGCATAAATTATGTTAGATAAAAAGATGGGATAAATGTCTGCATTAAAAAATGTAAATTCGAAGCGGGAAGATGCCCAAAAGTTAAACAGAAAAACGTGTAACATTAGTGCATTTCAGAGCGTGGTTAACAAAAGTTCACTCTCACCAACCTGTGTTTAATTTAAATGAGAACATTAGATTTATTTTACCTTTTAAAAACAAAAAAACGAGTTCTTAGTGGAAGTTTGCTCCAGTATACAAGTATATTTCTATTGTGCCGTAACGATCAATTCAAATAGTGTGTGGTAGTTAGAAGCTAAATCGTTCTTCTAATTTTGAGTTAATTATTTACCAAACTAAAGTGAAACGAAAAATTCGCGTCTGTTTAAAAGACTCAAAAGAGTCTATCCTATATTCCGGAGGAAGAAAACGGAGACACTTTGTATATTCTGTTCGCGTCGGTAAACGCTTGGAAATAGTATACCCTTGATTCACCGTTCGTAAAAGGAGTCCGCGCATTCGGTAGAAAAATAAAATATACAGGATCATAATCTGTTACCTGCAGTAGTTTCTTCAATAACATTCTAATTTTTTTCTCTCGCTATAGGGTCGACAGTTGTTAATTCTTCTCTTTCTATAATACTCTGATACTTTCTCTTGGTTCGCCGATTTTCTTTTTATAATTTATCGACTTTATTGACTGAGTTCTCGGACGAGGGCACGGCTCGAAGGAAAAGATAAAAAAACTTCTTTTACTGTAGTTTACTGCTAAAATGTGGAAGGTAGTGCTCTGAATTCACAGGTGTAGAGGATAGACCTCTTTCGACCATGGCTCATGCCGGAATCTAAAAAAATTAAGGCGGCAGGGTGCCTCTGTCCCCTCCTCGCTGAGAGGCTGCTAACAAGGGAGTGTTAATCGAAGTAATCGAAGAAGAAGTCACGTTATTTTACAATTACATGCTTTATATATAATCTAAATTTTGGGGGAGTGCAGTTTGAAGGTTAAGTTTCTCCCCTTTAAACACATGATCAGATTTTTGAAAGATTCCAAATAAAAAAATTTAAAAATAATAAAAAAATGATCGTATTTTCGCCGAGTATATATTTCTAAAGGGCGACATAATTTCGTAGTACATTGAGTACAATCCAAGTACATCACTGAGCGCATTGCAACTTCGGTTTATTACAATTATGATTACAATTACCAACCAATTCACATTCGCTTATTATCGTTAATTATCGTCATTAAAATACATTAATTACTCTATACTAAAATACTATCATTAATTACAGTTTCATTAAAGTACGGTACATCAATTACATTATATTAAAGTGAAACATTTAATTACAATTTTAGCAAATTGTTAATTGACATATCTACTACTGAAGTAATCTAAATAGGTGATACAGTAGATATAATGAAGGGGAGTTAACTGTTGTTCTATAATTTAAAGGGGATTAACAACAATGTTATATATTTATAGTTAACAATAATTACGCCAAATTATGTCAAATATTATTAGAACCTGGTTGGTTATCAGAGTTTGAAAGTCTAATTAGCCAGCGATGAGGAAAGCGCAGAAAAATACGGTGTACTTTTCATTGGAAGTACACGGACATTTATGATAACGTAATACATAACTAATATAGAATTTGAATGACAATTAGGTAGAAATAGTAAGTACAAGTAATGAGAACGGGTATAACTATGTGACGTAAGCCGATAACGAACTAGTGGCCAGGCAGGGAAACAATAAAGTATATTATAACAATATAACATAACATACAACATAACACCTTTTGTTATAAATTTGTAGCAGAAGCAAGAGAGAGGATTTCGAATTCAGAGGCTTGCTGATGGCGACGTCAACGGAATTCGAACAACCTGAATCAGCATGAATGAGCAGCTTGCGAGAGGTGAACGCACTTAAAAGAAAAACTAAAAAAAATAATACATGCGAACGTATTTCCACGACTTTGGAAGAACAGGTACGGAGGCACACATTTCATAGACTGACACGAGTAAAATGAATATTTAATAAAATTGATATAGAATAATGGTCAAGTTAAGATATGGACGTATGGGTGAATATGGTCGAATAATAGTTTTATTGCTTCATACCAGACAGGCCATAACATATAAATAATGAGATATAAAGTGTAACGTTTTCATAATTCAGTTCATAATCAATATGCCACGGCTATTCAATTCGTACATACAGTACAAGTCATTATTGGGAGGATTTAAAAGAAATGAATTAGAGACAAAGAGTGGGTATTAAGGACTAAGAAGTACAACTAAGGGTTCCAATCCTGCTATATGCAGTGTGTATGCATAATCTACTAAAATTTAGGGATGAGGGTTAGATGCAAGACAACCATAATTAATTATAATAAATTCTCTAACAAATGAAAAATGGGAATATGAATACGACTAAACCATAGAAATGGTAGGTCGCATGGTTGTGACAGTGAAAAAAATAGAAAGCAGAAGTCGAAATTCTATCCAAACTCGCTTAGGCGATTTTGGTTTCTTATGTAAAAATGAACATTCAAACATAAAAACCATACAAACATAAGTACTGCATGAAGACAATGAATCTATATAATGATTATATAGGAATGATTCATTGTTCATTTTTACAGGGCTCTCCCCTTTAAAATGATATTAATACAATAATATAATACAATTAATACAATACAAAAACATAACCTCCCAACTAATTCAAACTAGATGATGACTACTGGTTTTTATAATTACAAATTTATATACAGAACAAGTGAGTTTGGGAAGTTGAGTACGATGCAGAATAATGAAATCTTTAACATGACACTTGCTTAGAGAGTTATTATAAAATATAAAAAATTCAAAGATTAATACTTTAATTTATGCAAACAGAATAAAAGGATTAATACGTTAATTTAGGTAAACAATTAAGTTAGACAAACAATCACATTGTTAAATTTTTAATAAAATTTTATTTTTCTGTGGGAAAAATTATATACATAATGAATAGTAGGTAAAAGGGAAAAAATATAAATTTTAAAGTTCAGGAATTTTTCAGTTACCTTGATCGTACAATATATAAACTAATTTTATTGATTGACTATTGTAGGTAAAAATCGAATTACATAATGGATGATGTACAGACCTGTGGTCAAATGTGTATTTGTTTGTATTAGGTACAGAGTGTAGTGGTTGGTGATATGTGTGATATGTGCAAATGGGGAAAAGGGATTTATCGTTGAAGTTATACGTAAATGCGTATACGTATATATACGTGTACGTAGAACATGAGTATTGAGTATGTGGATTATGAGAGTAATTGGTTCATCCCGTGAAGAACTAGATCATTAGTGGTCATTGGTGGATTAGGATTATATCTGTATATATATTTATTTATATGTATACTTTAAGGAACAGTTTAGCTTTGGTTAAAATAACTTAATAAACACATGAGCAAAAATGTATATATAGTAAGCAAAATGATTAAGATTGACTAGCATAGTTAGCACTTACATGCAATGAAATAGTTTATTATGATCTCTAATGATTTTAGCATAAGGTTTTTATATACAGTATATTATATATATAGTGTGCATACATGTGTGGGTGTGTGTAAGGATTCGGGAGGTTTACGAATTAACAATGTTATATAATAATTTAACGACAATTATTTAATATTAATTGAATAAAAAAATAATAAAAAATATAAACATTGAAAATAGAAATTAATTATAAACTATAATGAACTAACATGAGGTTATAGGGTCTATACTCTTAAAAAAATAAAAAACAACTTTGGTTAAACTGTAGTTTGAGTGGAGCCAAAGAAGAATTGACCATGGTTGAACCACTTCTCTGGTTGACACGGTTCAACTGGGGTTGGGGTGTAAAAATAAAAATTAAAAAAAACAAAGTTTGGAGTACTACATTCTTGGTAATTGAGTGACTAAGCGGGGAGTTATGTCTGAAATTGACAATACGTTTTTTTCGTGAGCACTTTGCTCTTTAGGAAAACATTCATTGTCACACTGCTTAGAACCAAAATTAAAGGAGGTAAAACAAAACGGAGGGACGGCTTGTTCCTCAGCATAGTAATTTAAAAAGGAGGTCATTGGGACATGATCGATTAATTATTACACAACTATTACTGTCATCATATAATCACAATGATTATAAAAGTCGTTACAAACATTTGTAAAAAAGCTTTTGGTTACAAATAATAAAATACATAATTTTACCTATATATTTATATACGCAGTTACTGGATGCAAAAAGGAGACAATTCGGTCAATGTCCTTCTTACAACAAAAAAAAAAGGTTAAATTAAAAAGACACAAACCTGTCAATTCAGGTTGAATTAAATTCTCTTAAGTTAAATTCTCTTAAGTTAAATTCTCTTAAATTCAGGTTGAATTAAATTCTCTTTTACAACGAAAAAAAAGGTTGAATTAAATTCTCTTAAATTACATTCTCTTAAATTACATTCTATTAAATTACATTCTATTAAATTACATTCTATTAAATTACATTCTCTTAAACTACATTCTCTTAAATTACATTCTCTTAAACTAAATTCTCTTAAACTAAATTCTCTTAAACTAAATTCTCTTAAACAACAAAAAAAGTTGAATTCAAGTGACTGCATTGAAAACCGACTTGGGACTTGAAAACTGACTTGGGACTTGAAAACTGACTTGGGACTTGAAACTGACTTTGGACTTGAAAACTGAGACTTGAAACTGACTTCAAAACTGACTGAAACTTCGAAACTACTTGAAACTGATTAACTTGAATCTGATTAACTTGGAACTGACTAACTTGGAACTGACTAACTTGGAACTAACTGACTGACTGACTTGAAACTAACTGATTTGAACTGATTTGAAACTAACTGACTTGAACTGACTTAATGACTTGAAATGCTATCAAGCATTTCTACAAATCTCTGGGGCGGTTGTCCCTCTGGATGCAACCTACTGACTTGAACTGACTGAAGACTGACTTGGGCATCAAACTGAACTTCAAAATGACTGAAAACTTCAAAATGACTAAAAGCTGTCTTGAGACTCACTGGAAACTGACTGAAAACTGACAGAAACTGAAACTGACTGAAATTGACTGCACTTGAACTCTATCAAGTGGCGTCTATTATTCTCTGGGTTTGGTTGTCCCTCTTGGAAGCAACCAACTAACTGAAATTAGCTGAAATGGACTGCACTAAACTGCTATCAGCGGAGTCTACTGAAACTGAAACTGACTTGCACTTGAACTGTTATTAAGTGGAGACTATTAATCTCTGGGGTTTGGTTGTCCCTCTTGGATGAAACCAACTGAAACTGAAAACTGAAACTGGAACTTGAAACTGCTTCAAGTTTCTCTATAACTCTATAATTCTCTATAAACTCTCTCTTTCTTAATTTGCAAGGAAATTCAATTCAATAATTTTAAAAAAATTGTAAACAAAAGAAAAAATGTAAACAACATTTCACTCGAATGTACGCGAAGGTACAGTAATATTATGTTTGGTACATAAAATAAAATTATTCTATACTGATTATAATACTGAAAATAACTGAAAATAACTGTGACATTAACTCTGTGACATTAACTCTGTGACATTTAACTCTGTAACATTAACTGTTTCAATAAAAAAATGTATCACTGGTGTCTGAAATGTTCAGTGTTTCTTGTTAATTCTGACTTAATACTAGTTAACTGTTAATAATGCTGTCTTCTCACCTGTTTACAAATTACTTAAAAAAAAAAAACTCTGTACTTAACAAAATTTCTACGGTGAAATCCTTGACGTGCCCTGAAGACGTGTCGTCTTGCTGGCTACTTGTTCCTGGATGAAAAATGGGCGTCGCCAGTTGTTCTATTTCCAGGGTCTGGAAGACTGGAAGAATCCTGATGCAGGGGTCTCTAGTTTTGTTATTCTGGGGCAGGGTAATTTCTATCCTGGTCAAAGAGAGGCCACTTGTTAAAATCCTGGCTATAGGGTAATTTCTATCCTAGCCAATGGGTCGCCAGACTGTTAACCCCTCCGTCTATGGCCCTGGGTTGGTTCGAATCGACGGGGGTTCTGGTTTGGAGGCAGCAACGGATCTGTTACTTGCAGTAGTTTCTTCGATAACATTCTAAATTTTTTTCTCTCGCTATAGGGTCGACAGTTGTTAATTCTTCTCTTTCTATAATACTCTGATACTTTCTCTTGGTTCGCCGATTTTCTTTTTATAACTTATCGACTTTATTGACTGAGTTCTCGGACGAGGGCATGGCTCGATGGAAAAGATAAAAAAAACTTCTTTTACTGTAGTTTACTGCTAAAATGTGGAAGGTAGTGCTCTGAATTTACAGGTGTAGAGGATAGACCTCTTTCGACCATGGCTCAGGGCGGAATCTAAAAAAAATAAGGCGGCAAGGTGCCTCTGCTCCCTCCTCGCTGAGAGGCTGCTAACAAGGGAGTGTTAATCGAAGTAATCGAAGTAATCTAAGAAGGAGTCACGCTAGAGTACAATCCATGTATATCACTGAGCACATTGCAACTTCGGTTTATTACAATTATGATTACAATTACCAACCAATTCACATTCGCTTATTATCGTTAATTATCGTCATTAAAATACATTAATTAAATTATACTAAACTATCATTAATTACAGTTTCATTATAGTACGGTACATCAATAACATTATATTAAAGTATTACATTTAATTACAATTTTAGCAAATTGTTTATTAACATATCTACTACTGAAGTAATCTAAATAGGTGATACAATTGATATAATGAAGGGGAGTTAACCGTTGTTCTATAATTTAAAGGGGATTAACAACAATGTTATATATTTATAGTTAACAATAATTACGCCAAATTATGTCAAATATTATTAGAACCTGGTTGGTTATCAGAGTTTGAAAGTCTAATTAGCCAGCGATGAGGAAAGCGCAGAAAAATACGGTGTACTTTTCATTGGAAGTACACGGACATTTATGATAACGTAATACATAAGTAATATAGAATTTGAATGACAATTAGGTAGAAATAGTAAGTACAAGTAATGAGAACGGGGGTGACTTTGTGACGTAAGCTGATAACGAACTAGTGGCCGGGCAGGGAAACAATAAAGTATATTATAATAATATAACATAACATACAACATAACACCTTATGTTATGAATTTGTAGCAGAAGCAAGAGAGAGGATTTCGAATTCAGACGCTTGCTTTTGGCAACGTCAACGGAATTCGAACACCCTTAATCAGCATTAATAAGCAGCTTGCGAGAGGTGAACGCACTTAAAAGAAAAACTAAAAAAAATAATACATGCGAACGTATTTCCACGACTTTGAAAGAACACGTACTGAGGCACACATTTCATAGACTGACACGAGTAAAATGAATATTTAATAAAATTGATATAGAATAATGGTCAAGATAAGATATGGACGTATGGGTGAATATGGTCGAATAGTAGTTATATTGCATCATACTAGACAGGCCATAACATATAAATAATGAGATATAAAGTGTAACGTTTTCATACTTCAATTCATAATCAATATGCCACGGCTATTCAATTCGTACATACAGTACAATTCATTATTGGGAGGATTTAAAAGAAACGAATTAGAGACAAAGAGTGGGTATTAAGGACTAAGAAGTACAACTAAGGGTTCCAATCCTGCTATATGCAGTGTGTATGCATAATCTACTAAAATTTAGGGATGAGGGTTAGATGCAAGACAACCATAATTAATTATAATAAATTCTCTAACAAATGAAAAATGGGAATATGAATACGACTAAACCATAGAAATGGTAGGTTGCATGGTTGTAACACTGAAAAAAAAATAGAAAGCAGAAGTCGAAATTCTATCCAAACTCGCTTAGGCGATTTTGGTTTCTTATGTAAAAATTAACATTCAAACATAAAAACCATACAAACATAAGTACTGCATGAATGCACTGAATCCATATAATGATTATATAGAAATGGTTCATTGTTCATTTTTACATATATACGTGTATATATAAATATATATGTGTGTGTATATATACAGTATATGTATATACGTATATATATATGTATATATGCATATATATATATATATATATATATATATATATATATATATATATATATATATATGTATATATATATATATATATATATATATATATATATGTGTGTGTATATATATGTATATATGTGTATATGTATATATATATATATATATATATATATATATATATATATATATGCATATACACATATAGGTAGGTATATATATATTAGGGTGTCCCTTTAAACCCAAAGTTGTTCGGGTACAGCATTAACCGATATAATATCTTGAAGTGGGTTACTAAGAATAATGCCCACACAAGTTTTCAAAGTTCTATCTAAAAAATTCATGCATCCCAACGGTTTACATTTTACATCCCCGATTCAGACCGAAAAATTGCATTTTTTGGCATTTTCTAGTAAAATACACTATTTTAATTAAAAGTAAAACACATTTACCACTCTATATGCATTTCTGGTAATGTATACTAGGCTACTAGCTTTATAAATGTCAATGCTAAATGTGGGCCCCACAGGGCCAATTTAGCCCTCTTATTTCCGGTCCTATTCAAAGGAGTAACATAACGAAGGAGTGACATAACAAAGGAGTGACAAATCGGAGATAAAATTCAAAGGAGTGACACGAAAATACCAACAAAGAAGAAGAAAGAACAAATCCAGAGGGAAGAGAGGCTTGCAACTGTTAGGTTAGGTTAGGTTAGGTTTCTAGTTTTTGAAATAAAATCTTAATTTTAACAATTCTAACAAATTTTGTTTTTTTAAATAAAATTTTAATAATTATACTACTTTGAATTTTATCTCCGATTTGTCACTCCTTTGTTATGTCACTCCTTCGTTACGGTATTTATGTCACTCCTTTGTTATGTCACTCCTTTGAAATGTCACTCCTTCGATACAGACCCCCTTATTTCATATTTTTAGCGATTTTTACTAACTAATCTAACTTTTTTCAGGAATTTCTAAATCTACGTACCATAATACCTATTTAAATTGACAAAATGGCTCTTAGCAAACCATTAACTATAAGCAAAACAGAAATTCCCTTTGTAGGTCAACCTATACCCTTTATAAAGACTACAGCTGTTCCAACCAACAAGCATGTACTCAAATATTTCCATCATATTAAAGCCTGCAATCCCCATTATAATCGGTCCCTTGTTAAAGGAAAACGTGAAAGTCATCAAGCTGGCATGGTAATAGACCATGTGTTCTCCTTTTGGAATAAATGCAATTTACCTACTAGTAGCAGACAATATGCCGTTAAAAAACGTCTTAAGTTGCACCAGGAATGGTATGTTCTAACAAAACACAAATATAGAAAAACTGGAGAGCACCTAAGTTCAGTAAACAAATTTTCTGAAAAACTTGAAACAATATTTCATGTCGCTCACCCATTTCCTGAAAAAGTTCTTTCAGAAAAGTTAGGGAAAGCTGAAGTTGAGGAAGATCTGAAGTTTTTAAAGATGCTGAGAGAGGGATATAAAGTTACACTGGGTTCAAGAGATAAGATTTCAGAGCAAAGAATAAAAATTAAAATAAAAAGACTAGCAACCAATGAACGTTTACGTCAGAAAGAACAAGAGAGAATAAGCAAACCATCTGAAGTGAAAATAGAGGAATTAGAATGTGAGTGAGATAGTTCTAACGATTATGATTACCTCAATAAAAGACTAAAAACAACTAAAGAACAAAAGCCTATCTACCTACCTAGAAATGTACTTAAAGAGTCTATTGTAGCCAGTGCTATAGACAGAGGAAATGTATCTGTTAGAAAAGCTACATTAAAAATTTCTGCTTTAATTAGAGCCCGCGGTGGAGACCTAAACGATTATGCAGTTTCAAAAACATCTTCTCATACAGCAACACAAGAAAATAGAGTAAAAACTGAAAATGAAGTCAAAAAATTATTTCAAAATACCAATATAAAACATCTTCTTGTCCATTGGGATTCAAAACAAAGTTTAGGCTTAGAAAGGCTTGCTGTTGCTGCTACTGGATCTCCTGTTATTGATAAAACTTTGGGGATACCTATTATTCAAAATGCTACTGGTGAACAAATGTCTGAAGCTACATTCAAGCTCCTTACAGATTGGCAGGTCACAGGAAAGGTGAAAGGTATGTCATGTGACACGACGGCCTCAAATACAGGTACTAACAAAGGAGCTTGCATTTATATAGAAAGAAATCTGAATAGACCATTATTATATTTAGCATGCCGTCACCACATCGGCGAACTTATTGTAAAATCTGTTTGGCAATGCATCTTTGGAAAAAGCATTGGTCCCGATTATCCCATATTTGAAAAATTTTCGAAATTCTGATCCAAAATAACATTATCCCAAACTAAAGAAATAAATATAACTGAGCCTTTGTTGATGGATATTAAAGAAAGTGCAAATATAATTTATAATTCTTTATTAGAAAACTAAAATTATTTCAGAGATGATTACTTAGAATATTTAGAATTAAACTGTTTATTGTTGGGGCACAAGCCTTCAAAGATACATCTTCGTAAACCAGGAGCATGCCATCGAGCTAGATTCATGGCACCTCAGCTGTATTCAAATAAACTTGTCTTATTTAGAGATCAGCTTAACTATGAACCAGAAGTAAAAGAATCATTTGGAAGATTTGTCAAGTTTACATCTTTAGTTTATGGCCCTTATTGGCTAAAGACCCCATTAGCTGCAGAAACACTACTCAATGACCTGCGATTTTATAAGCAATTAGTTAATGTCTGGCAGGAAGTAGATCCAGAAGTTTCTATTTCTGGAGTAAATGCATTTTTAAGACACAAGTGGTATTTAAGTCAAGAACTTGTAGTTTTATCTCTTTTGGTAAAACTTTAGATGAGAATACAAAAGCAAGTATCGCAGCTCGTTTATTAGGAACTGAAGTTCCAGATGAAATTATTATAGGAAAGCCAGAAGTTCCAGAACTACACCCAGATATACATCTGGTGGATTTGATAGGACCTAATTCATGGAAAATCTTTAAAATCATGAATTTAGAAAGTTGTTGGTTGTCAAAGCCAGTGGGAGAATGGTGCTCAGATCCAAACTATAATGAAATGTTATAATGTAATGTTACAATGTTTCAGACCAACAAAGACCCTAGGATCCACTCATGGCTGGTCTACCTAACTGTGTTCGTAATTGTGTACTGTGTATGTCCTCCGTGGTGACGGAGGGGACCTACAATTTTACATGGGTTCCGAACCACAAGAACATAAGAAATTTATGCAAACACTGCCTGTACATTGGCAACGACCAATTTTTACAAAACTAAATAATTATCAATTTAAAACTAATTAATTATTGATTTAATACTAAAGATAGAGTCTCTGGATCCAGAGGATCAAGTCATAATAGACTACTATCCACAAATATGTTACACTCTATATCTATTTATAACCGACATGCAAATATATCAGATCCAAAGAATCCAGTCAATTTCATTACGGTATCCGTCAATACTAGTACCTTGCCAACGAAAAATAAGTCACGGTCCATATCGATTGCGGACCAAGTCAAAATTTACAACCATATACATTACAACATATATACTTAGGAGGAAAAGTGTAAGTGTGGCTGTAAAGACTGTACAGTAATGTAGAAATGTGTGTGTGCACCCATTTTGGGTCTCCCATTTCAAGGTGTTTATGGGGCAAGTGAAGATCATCAGTTTTTCAATACCTCACAGTACTATGGGGGGCACCGCTCGGCAGAGGAATCTCTTTAAATGGGGTGTGTAAGGACAGAGAGTATCCCCTAACCCAAGATGCTGCCTCCCTATATCCCACAACACTTGTGTTGAGATGTGGGATCTATCACCACAAAGTCTTAATTTTACTACCTTAAACTATACCCAATCTATCAACATATGCGTCTAATCGATTTTTAAACATGTTTATAGACGTGCTACTAATTACTTCTACCGGCAAACTATTCCAGCTATTTACTACTCTATGCGTAAAAACGTTTTTGGCAACTGCTGTCTCGAACCTTCTACTTGTCAACTTACACCCGTTATTTCTAGTCCTATTATATTGAGATATTTCGAAAAAGCTATCTCTATCTACGTTATCGAACCCATTCATAATTTTGAAAACCTGATCACCCCTTAGCCTCCTAGTCTCGAGTGTAGTCAATTTTAACTCCTTAAGCCTATCCTCGTACGACTTTGACCTAAGCGACGGAATCATCTTAGTTGCTGGTCTTTGAACTCTTTCGATTTTGTCTATATCTTTGCACATATGCGGATTCCAAAATTGGACCGCGTACTCCAAATGGGGTCTAACTAATGATTTATAAAGAGGAACTATAATATCGCGCGATTTGTACTCAAAATTTCGAGCTATAAAACCTAACACTTTGTTCGCCTTATTGACCGCTGCTGTACTTTGTTTCGCTACGCTTGTTAAATCTTTCCCTGACATACTATACGCAGAATTACCGTTACGCGAACCTATATGCAAAATTTTGCACTTATCAACGTTAAATCTCATTTGCCATGTGACTGACCAATCAACGATTTTATTCAGATCTTCCTGGATTTTACCTCTATCTTCGTCATTAATCGCTCTACCACCCAGCCTCGTGTCATCCGCAAACTTTGAAACGGTACTGACTAGGCCGACATCTAAATCGTTAATATATATAAGAAAAAGCAAGGGGCCCAATACAGAACCCTGAGGAACGCCGCTCGCTACATTAGCCCAAGACGACTCCGCTCCATCAACGACCACCCTCTGTTTCCTACCTCGCAACCACTCTTCTATCCAATTTATTACTACACCCCTGATTCCATGAGCCTTAGTTTTTTCAATGAGTCTTTTGTGCGGCACGGTGTCAAACGCTTTTTGAAAATCTAAATACACTACATCAACCGCCCGATGTCTATCGTAAACGTCAACCAAGCTTTGGAAAAATTCTAAAAGATTAGTTAAGCAAGATTTATTTGGCCTAAAACCGTGCTGCGTATTTCTAACTAGTTTATGCAATTCTAAGTGTTCGACTATACGATCCCTAATTATTGATTCCAGTAGCTTACTTACAACAGACGTTAAACTGATTGGCCTATAATTTCCCGCAGCACTTTTATCGCCTTTCTTAAAGATAGGTGTTACGTTTGCTAACTTGAAATTATCTGGTACGGAACCCCCAGAAATAGACGCATTACAAATCTTTGTCAGCGGCACAACAATGGTATCTTTTAATTCTTTTAGTTGTATGGGATATATGGAATCCGGACCCGGTGATTTACGCGTTTTCATTTTATCAATATAGCGCATTACCTCCCCTTCACTAGCCACGATATTATCCAAAATATTACCATTATCAAAAGGTATTATGTGTATGACCGTAGGGATATTCGTTACATCTTCTATAGTAAAAACTGACGTAAAAAATTCGTTTAGCAAGGTAGCCATTTCCTTCTTTTCAGAGACTAGATCTCCGTTTACATTTTTCAAAGGCCCCAAGACACTTTTTACTGGATTTCTATTATTGACGTATTGAAAGAATCGCTTGGGGTTTTCTTTACCGTTACGAGCTATGGAGATTTCAAATTCGCGCTTGGACTTTTTTATTACACTTTTCGCTTCACGCCTTAGAGAGATGTAGTTGTTTCGTAACCACAAATTGTCTTTATCGCATTTATGTAGCCTATAAGCCCTATCTCTACTCTTTATAATGTCTCCTACTCTAGAAGTAAACCACAAGGGCTTGTTGTTTACTTTCGCACGCTTAATTTTGTACGGTACACATTCCTCATTTATAGTCCTAAATACCGTTTCGAACGATTCCCACATTAGTTTTGCGTTGGAGTTCCCCATTACGTTTTCCCAATTGACGTGTGACAATTTATTTCGAAATTTACTAAAGTCTGCGTGCTGGAAGTTAGGAATTTTAGTCGAGTTAGTTGGTTTCGAGTGACTTACTGAGAGGAGAAACTCTACCATATTGTGATCGCTATTGCTTAACGGTTCTATTTCTTGAAAATCAGTAATTAGCCTATCATCAGTAGTTATTACTAAATCTAAAATACTGTCCAACCTCGTAGGTTCCCCAACCTTTTTAATAAGAAAGCTATCATCGAGAAAATTAACTAAACGATTACCTTCCGCGTCTCCCTGCATTGTATCGTAATTCACGTTGGCGCAATTAAAGTCACCCATAAGTAAGGCCTGCTCACTACCTATTATTCTCTTAACTTCGCGATATAACGCTTCGTCCGTATAAGCTGTTTGATTAGGGGGCCTATATATAACGGCGACAAGAAGTTTGAAATCGTCCAGTTTAATTTCTGCTACAGTCGAATCTATCAGTTCAGGAATTCTGTACTTTAATTCTATAGCGTTCGCAATATTATCTCTGCTATACAACATAACACCGCCTCCTCGCCTACCGATTCTGTTTTTAACAAAAAGTCTATAACCTTTAATTTGATACTCCCCTACGAAGTCACGTGTTTCAGTGCTAAGCCACGATTCACTTATCGCAATTACATCAGTCTTTACAAGCAATTAAAGAAAAAAATTCGTTTATTTTATTTCGTAGGCTACGACCATTTAGGGATAGAACCTTCAAATTTTTTGTAACTGCGACACCTTCGCGAGCGCAGGGGAAATTTGTGGAATTTACGCTGGGACCGTTCGAGTTACGGCAGCCTGAATAGAAGAGACAGTATTATGAAATAGTCTTCCTGGTAATTATTCGTTTTTTGACCCAGTCTCTTTTTATAATGAGAGCAAACGTTTCTGGTCAATTTTGAGGTGCTCTGCATGAATCTGCCATCCGTTTCCTGTGCAAATGCGTAGTTTTCGAGATATCGTCATCTCGAAAACTACGCATTTGCACAGGAAACGGATGGCAGATTCGTGCAAAACACCTCAAAATCGACCAGAAAAGTTTGCATTCGTGCTAAACACAACCTAACCTCTTAACCTAACCTAACTTAACCTAACCTAACTTAATCTCACCACCTAACCTAACCAGTCACCTTATTTTGGAGGATATAGTTCTGCAATTGCAGTAAGGAAGTGATGCAGAACTGTAGAATCGTCAGGATGTTCTGCCAGGAACAAGTATCGTGCGAAATATTTCCGGTAATGAGGACGTCTATTCCCAGCACGTAAAACCCACGATTTCACATCCTTCCATTTTTTTTACGGCACCTAAACACCTTCGAGTCTTGTCTTAAAATACAGGCAGTATTACATTTAGGGCAAATCACGGATGTCGGAATTATGCCGTGATTGGAAAAAACATCTAAACTTTTATCTTCATCGAGGCCAACAAGGCGGACTAGGTCTTCAAAATCAAGTTCACAAGATTGACACGTCATAACAGTAGAACGAAAATCACCACACTAACCAGAAACAGAAAGAAGTAGGCAAAAGCAAGAAAAAGTAGCCAAAAAAAGCCAAGTAGCCAAAAAAAGCCAAGAAAATCTCCAAAAAAGTCCAAAAAAGGTAGCCAAAATAAACAAACCCACCGAAATTTATATACATACATATTAGAAAGTAGAAAATATTTTTTTAAAAAAAGTACATTTTATACAAATTTGCACAAGATAATATATATACTGTATTTTCTTATTCAGTTTTGATTGGTTATTCAATATATATTGCTGTTATAGCTGGGTGTGACTGGGTCAAAAAACGAATATTAACCGTCTTCCTAAACGCGCAGCTCCAACGTCATTAAGATGAAGTCCATCCCCGAGGAACATGTTCCCCCTGCCGTAGAAACTGTTCCAAAAATTCGCAAAATGCACTCCTTCATGTTGCCAAAGAGACTTTAGGTTATTGGTAATATAGGTCGCCTTGCTGTAGAAATCGTTACGTTGGATAATTCGAGGAAGTATACCTGTTAAAACAATCTTATTAGTTTTCTCCTTTAGTCGCTCAAATAAGTCCCTGTACCTAGCCAGCAGTTCTTCCGATCTAGAATTTAAAACGTTATTAGTACCGACATGAATAACATACGTTGTGTCCTCGGCGGTACCGTCTGTAAAATGGTCAACACTATTAGTTATATCCTCCACCCTTGCACCAGGGTAGCAGTAACGGCGCCTACGACGAGGGATTCTCCCACAGAATTGCTCGAGCTGCCCTCGAACAATGGAATCGCCAACGAGTCGTATTTCTGGTTCATCAGCATCTAAGAAACCTAAAACAGAAAACTTATTGCTTGTTATTACTGGTAGACAAGTCTTTGCTTTTCTCAATGGGGCTCCATTTCGCACTCGAACGAAGGGTTGAGAACTGGGGGAAGAGAGGGCTATTAGTACTCTTTATGTTACTAGTAGAAACTGAGGCACGAGGGGTCGTAACTGGAGTCTTAAGGGATTCTAATTTTGCCGTCAGGAGCATCACGCTTTCTTCAAGCCTGAACCTGGCCTCCCTCTCACGTTGTAACTCGTTCGTCAGCACTTCGATGCTTGAGCACTACCTGCAAACTAACTGTTAATTATTATTAGCCATTGTAAACGCGTAAGCGTCAAATTTCCCTTCACAGCGACTGCAAGTACTTGACGGGGGTGCCATGCTTTTAATTAGTTAAAAAACAAACAAAAAACGAGCGTTTGGAAATTAATAAATTACAACGCAGGTATACCGCGCGCTTTTTGTGCCGTCACCTGCGAAAACCGGCAAAAATATTCTTGAAACGCAGAAACAGGTTCTTGTAACACAATTTTATGCAAAATGAATATATAATTAAGCTACCGACGAAAGATCTGTTAAAGAAAAAGTATTAAATGGCACTTATCTGTCCGCTCTTCGACCGACTTAATCCCTTTTTTCCCACGGTGATTGACCCTTCGGGAGGTCAGGTAGTGTGTGAAGGGAAAATGAACCTTAAGAAACCTCGTTTCTGATAGATTTGAAAAACAAAAAAGGCAAACCAAGGGAATTTCAACCTTATGAAACCTCGTCTAGTAATAGATTCGGAAAACAAACAAAGGACTACGCTTGGTTTAGTCAAGTAATATAGTAATGAATAAAGTCAATAAATGAAATATATTCGTTAATGAATGATTAGTAACACGAATTAATTTAGTTAAGAATGCACCAAACACGTTTTTTTTTAAAGACACTTGGACGATAACCACTTATTCAATTGGTAACACTGAACACTCGATAAAACATGTCTGTTCACAAGGAAAAACTGATCACGACGGAAGAGTTTGTGAGTAATTTGAAGGTTGTTAATGATTGTGCTGAAAGAGCTATTAAGCTCATAATTGATCTGGCTCCTACAGTTAAAGATGAAGCTCAGCTTCAAGCTAAAATTCAAACCACAGAACTTCATAGAAAAAATTTAAAAGAAATCAAGAAAAAGAATCTTCGTAATTACTAGGTAAATTATTAGTTTAAGAGAGGGATTACAGCAATTTTTTATTAAAAAAGGGGATTTATGCAATTTTTCATAAAAAAAAAAATAAAAAAAAAATAAAAAAAAACTATAAAAAACTCCAAAAACTCGAGAGATTCCAATCGACCTTGACGTGGTTCTTGGAATTCCTACTAACAGGTTCGAAAAAATCTGTATGTAATTTCTAGCTTTAATGGGTCTTTTAAAGGTCAAAATGCCAATTTTTGGGTCTGAATCGGGAGTGTAAAATGTAAACCACTGGGGGTGCATGATTTTTTTCAGATAGGACTTTAAAAACTTGTTTGGGCATTCCTAGTACTTAGTAGCCCACTTTACGATATTATATCGGTTGATACTGTAACCGACCAACTTTGGGTTTAACAGGACACCTTAATATATATATATATATATATATATATATATATATATATATAATGAGGGGTCGCGCGTCTTAAGGGACCTAAGCGTCGCGTGGTTTGGGTATAATGACCTTACGACACTAGAAGTATGGTTGAAAACCTTATGAAGCGAACTACTTTTTTCACCTCTATCGCCAGCCAAAAGTTCACCTAAAGTTCGGTATAATAAGAAAATAAAAAAATAAAAAAATATATATATAAAATATAAAATATGAAAATCTATTCCAAATCTCATCATCTTCATTAGCATACTTAGAACTCTAATTTAGCAAAAAATTAACGTTCTAGCTCTATTAATAACAGAGGTACTATTGCCAGAATATTGCTGAACTTTGGAGGCGATTTCTGAGGAATTTTAATTTTGGCGCTTAGGTACCTTAAGAAGCGGGATCCCTCATATGTATATATATATATATATATATATATATATATATATATATATATGTATATACATATATATATGTGTATATATATATATGTGTATATATATATATATATATATATATATATATATATATATATATATATATATATGTGTGTGTGTGTAAAAATGAACAATGAACAATTCCTATACCATCATTATATGGATTCATTGTCTTCATGCAGTATTTATGTTTGTATGGTTTTTATGTTTGAATGTTCATTTTTACATAAGAAACCAAAATCCCCTAAGAGAGTTTTGGATAGAATTTCGATTTGTACTTCTTTATTCATTACTGTATTTCTCTAATTCATCTTTTCTAATAATGACTTATACTGTACGTATGACAATGTGAATAACTATGACGTCATAAAGTAACTTAATTCTCTTCACGTTTTCCATACCTCGAATACTGAATTACCCATTTGGTATGTGGATATCTTTCATGTACAATGTATGGAAATTCTTTAACATAATAATAAAAACTGTACACTCTATACGTCATTATTTACATGTTGTTCATTCATATATCCATGCCCTATCTTGACCATTGTACTATATCAATTTTATTAAATATTCATTTTTACTCGTGTCAGTCTATGAAATGGTACGAAACTTTATGCCCCCGTACCTGTTCGTTCAAAATCGTCCAAATACGTTCGCATGTATTATTTTTTTTATTATTTTTTTCAAGTGCGTTCACCCCTCGCAAGATATTGATAAATGCTTAGGCAAGTGATCAAATTCGATGATCACAGCGTGAATTGAACATCTGTAAACGAAAAATCTCCTCTCGCTCTAATTTCAATTTATAGCACATTATCAGGCATTATGTTAAATCATATGTGTCATGTATATATAAATATATACCGTAGGTGCCTATGTACTTTGTGTTGTACTAATAACCATATATAATAACCATATATAAATATAAAAACACTGTACGAATTGTAAACGATGTATTGCACTTTAATAACGATAATTAACGATAATAAACGTATGTGAATCATTGATAATTGTAATCATAATTGTAATGAATCAAAATTACAACGTACTCAATGATGTACTTAGATTGTACTTATGTACTACTACGAAATTATATCGCCCTCAGAAATGTATACTCGGCGAAAATACGATTTCTTTTTTTTTTAATTTTTTTATTTTGAATCTTTCATCTGATCATGTGCTTAAAAGGGGTGAACTTAACCTTCAAACTGCATTCCCCCAAAATTTAGATTTTATGTATAAAGCATGTAACTGTAAAAGTCACTTCACTTCTTCATCACTTCTTCTGTTTCTTAGACTACACTCCCTTGTTGGCAGCCTCGCTGCGAGGAGGGGGCAGAGGCCCTTTGCCTCCTTAATTTTTATATTCCGGCCTGAGCCATGGTCGAAAGAGGTCGAACCTCTACCCCTGTAAATTTTGATACCAACTACGAGGCTGAGCATTACCCCAAGACTATAGAAAGAGAAGAATTAACAGGTCTGTCGACCCTATAGCGAGAGAAAAAAATTAGAATATTATAAAAGAAACTATCGCGAGAAATATCCGTTGCTGCCTCCCAACCAGAACCCCCCGTCGACTCCCAACCGACCCAGGGCCATAGACGGAGGGGTTAACATTGGCGACCTTGCCCCAGGATAAAAAAACTAGCGATCCCTGCCCCATGATAAGAAACTGACGACTCATGCATCCAGAATTCTTCCAGTCTTCTAGAACCTCGAAATCGAACAAACCAAGCACATAGAAGATATTGGCATAACAATCAGGCGAGTCTGTAGCCAGGATAACAAGTGGCGACCCACCATTTGACCGGCGTTCACAACTTCCAGTTCGTCACATCCACCCTTGAACCGGTGTGTAACGACTCCAAGTTATCCACGTCTCGTCTCATCTAGAAGAAGTAGCCAGCAAGACACGTCTTCAGGACACGTCTCTAAGAATTTCGCCGTGGAAATTTTGTAAAGTACAGAGTTTGTTTTTATAAAGTAATTTGTAAACAATTGAAAAGTCAGTATTATTAACAATTAATGAAAAGTATCAAGCCAGAGTTAACAAGAAACACTGAACATTTCAGACACCAGTGATACATTTTTTTATTGAAGCAGTTATTGTCACAGAGTTATTGTCACAGAATATAATTTTCACAGTTAATTTTCCCAGAGTTAATTTTCACAGAAGTTAATTGCCACAGAAGTTAAAAGTCAGTTATTTTCAGAGTTATTTTCAGTTATTTTCACTATTATAGTTAGTATAGAATAATTTTATTTTATGTATCAAACATAATATTACTGTATCTTCGCGTACATTCGAGTGAAATGTTGTTTACATTTTTTATTTTTGTTTACAATTTTTTTCAAATTATTGAATTGAATTGACTTGCAAATTAAGAAAGAGAGTTTAGAGAGAGACTATAGAGAGTTTATAAAGCTATAGAGATACTTGAAGCAGTTTCAAGTTCCAGTTTCAGTTTTCAGTTTTAGTCGGTTGCATCAAGAGGGACAACCGCCCAAGAGAGTTATATATTTGATAGCAGTTCAAGTAAGTCGGTTGCACCAAGAGGGACAACCAAGCCCAGAGAATAACAGACTTCACTTGATAGCAGTTCAAGTGCAGTCATTTTCAGTTTTCAGACAGTTTCAGTTGGTTGTAACCAAGAGGGAAAACCAAACCCCAGAGATTAATAGTCTTCACTTGATATCAGTTCAAGTGTAAGTCAGTTTCAGTTTCAGTAGACTCCACTGATAGCAGTTCGGTGCAGTTAATTTAAGTTAGTTGGTTGCTTCCAAGAGGGAAAACCAAACCCAGAGAATAATAGACCAATGCAAAAACTTCACTTTTTTACGTGAAGTTCAAAATATGAGAATAAAAACCCACTCTAATAGACAGAGTTTATTTCCACGACAGTTTCGACGCCCAGTGGGCGTCGAAACTGTCGTGGAAATAAACTCTGTCTATTAGAGTGGGTTTTTATTCTCATATTTCTTCTAATAATAGACCACTTGATAGCAGTTCGAGTGCAGTCAATTTCAGTTTTCAGTCAGTTAAAGACAGTAGGTTGCATCCAGAGGGACAACCGCCCCAGAGATTTGTAGAAATACTTGATAGCAGGTCGAGTCAGTTCAAGTCTCAGTCAGATTCAAGTCAGTCAGTCAGATTCAAGTCAGTCAGTCAGTTTCAAGTTTCAAGTCAGTTTTGAAGTCAGTTTTGAAGTCCCAAGTCAGTTTTAAAGTCCCAAGTCAGTTTTGAAGTCCCAAGTCTGTTTTAGTTCCAAGTCATTTCAATGCAGTCAATTGAATTCAACTTTATTTTTTTGTAGTTTAAGAGAATTTAGTTTAAGAAAATGTAATTTAAGAATTTAATTCAACCCTTTTTTGTTGTAAAAGAGAATTAAATTCAACCTGAATTGACCGATTCGTGTCTTTAGTTTAACCTTTTTTTATGTAAGAAGGAAATTGACCGATTTGTTTTTTTTCATGCCATTGTTATATATATAAATATATAGGTAAAATTAAATATTTTATTACTGGTAACCAAAACCGTTTCTACAATTGTTTATAACAATTTTTATAATTATTGTGATTATATGATGACAGTTATTGTGTAATAATTAATCGATCATGTACCTAATTTATCCTGCTCTGTACGGTTGGGAAATTTACCCGTATGACCGCACATACCCTAAATTTCAGTTGTTTTTATTTTTTATAAGTTACTTTTAATAAAACTTCTACACAATAAAACATATGTATTTATCTATATGCAAACACAAGTTTTCAGACTAAAATATCAAATAATTCAAATTCTATCAACATTTAACGAAAGAGTATGATTTTTCTACTTAACATGCAAAAATTATTAAAACCTTTTTAATATTTTTTTTATTATATAAAAATAATTTTTAATGTAAAATTCACCTGAAATTATTAAAAAAATTGTTCGAAATACTTTCCTTCCATTTCAATAACTTTTTTTTATTCTTGGCCGAAATTCATCTACGGTTGGATTTACTTTTATTTTTAAGAATATTATAAAATTATGTTAGCTCATTAAAATGCATAATTGATTTCTATTTTTAATTTGTATTTTTCATTTTCTTTATTCAATTAATCATGAGTAATTGTCGTCAAGTTGTCATTGTACCATTTGTAAGGTATCAAACAAAATTATAGCCAATTTTGACACTCTATACCAGAACGCCATTTTTCCCCTTCTAATAATTTTGTTACACCATTCTAATATTACTAATTACATAATTGTACTCTCACCATGAATTTCACTTAAACTTAAAGGATTTTATAACCCTACTCTCAATTTAAATTATTATATAACTTTGTTAATTCGAAAACCTCCCGAATCCTTACACACACACACACACACACACACACACACACGTATGCACACTGTATATACTATGTATACATAGACCGTTATTCTAAAATCATTCGATATCACGAAAAACTTTATTTAATTGCGTGTAAGTGCTAACTATGATATTTACTCTAGATCATTTAAATTTATTTCATTGTAATAATTGTTGCTTAATATACATAATCTTGCTCATGCATTTATTTTGTTAATTTAACAACCCTCTAAGCTAATCTATCCCTCAAAATTATAAAAATACACACTTGACCACAGGTCTATACATCATCCATTACGTAATTCGATTTTTATCTACACTAGTCAATAAAATTAGTTTATAGACTGTCCGATCATGGTAACTTTGAAAAATAATTTATATTTTTCCCTTTTACCAACTATTCATTATGAATGTAATTTTCCCCACAGAAAAATAAAATTTGGTTAAAAATTTAACAATATCATTGTTTGTCTAACTTAATTGTTTGTCTAAATTAACGTATTAATCCTTTTATTCTGTTTGCATAAATTAAAGTATTAATCTTTGAATTTTTATATTGTATAATAGCTCTCTAAGCAAGTGTCATGTTAAAGATTTGATTACTGTGCGTTGTACTCAACCACCAAAACTCACTTGTTCTGTATAAAATTTGTATTGTAAAGAAAAACTAGTCATCATCTAACTTGAATTCGTTAGGATGTTATTTTCTCAATTGTATTGTATTGTATTAATTGTATTATATTATTGTATTAATTAATACCATTTTAAAATGGGAGAGCACTGTAAAAATGAACAATGAACAATTCCTATACCATCATTATATGGATTCATTGTCTTCATGCATTACTTATGTTTGTATGGTTTTATGTTTGAATGTTCATTTTACATAAGAAACCAAAATCGCCTAAGCGAGTTTTGGATAGAATTTCGATTTGTACTTTATTCATTACTGTATTTCTCTAATTCATCTTTTCTAATGATGACTTATACTGTACGTATGACATAATGTGAATAACTATGACGTCATAAGGTAACTTAATTCTCTTCACGTTTTCCATACCGCGAATACTGAATCACCCATTTGGTATGTGGATATCTTTCATGTACAATGTATGGAAATTCTTTAACATAATAATAAAAACTGTACACTCTATACGTCATTATTTATATGTTGTTCATTCATACATCCATGCCCTATCTTGACCATTATCCTATATCAATTTCATTAAATATTCATTTTTACTCGTGTCAGTCTACGAAATGGTACGAAACTTTATGCCCCCGTACCTGTTCGTTCAAAATTGTCCAAATATGTTCGCATGTATTATTTTTTTATTATTCTTTTTCAAGTGCATTCACCCCTCACAAGATATTCATAAATGCTTAGGCAAGTGATCAAATTCGATGATCACAGCGTAAATTGAACATCTAAAAACGAAAAATCTCTCGCTCTAATTTCAATTTATAACACATTATCATACGTTATGTTAAATCATGTGTGTCATGTATATATAAATATATACCGTATGTGCCCATATACCTTGTGTTTTACTAATAACCATATATAATAACCATATATAATAACCATATATAAATATAAAGAATGTACGAATTGTAAACGATGTAATGTACTTTAATAACGTTAATTAACGATAATAAGCGAATGTGAATCATTGATAATTGTAATCATAATTGTAATGAACCAAAATTACAACGTACTCAATGATGTACTTAGATTGTACTTATGTACTACTACGAAGTTATATCGCCTTCAGAAATGTATACTCGGCGAAAATACAATTTCTTTTTATTTTGTTTTTTAAAATTTTCATTTTGAATCTTTCATCTGATCATGTGTTCAAAAGGGGAGAACGTAACCTTCAAACTGCATTCCCCCAAAATTTAGATTATATGTATAAAGCATGTAACTGTAAAAGTCACTTCACTTCTTCATCACTTCTTCTTCTGCTTCTTAGACTACACTCCCTTGTTAGCAGCCTCACTGCGAGGAGGGGCAGAGGCTCCTTGCCTCCTTAATTTTTAGATTCCGGCCTGAGCCATGGTCGAAAGAGGTCGAACCTGTACCCCTGTAAATTCTGATACCAACTACGAGGCTGAGCATTACCCCCAAGACTATAGAAAGAGAAAAATTAACAGGTCTGTCGATCCTATAGCGAGAGAAAAAAATTAGAATGTTATAGAAGAAACTATCGCGAGAAATATCCGTTGCTGCCTCCCAACTAGAACCCCCGTCGACTCCGAACCGACCCAGGGCCATAGACGGAGAGGTTAACATATATATGTTTGTGTGTGTGTGTTCGTATGCTAGTGATGTATGTCACATCCGCATCCGCACCTGTGGGATGCGGATGTTACGGATGTGTACTATTTACTAAATTGCTATTTTTGAAGCACAATTTGCCTCTCATTCACTTCAAATACTGAAATTTGTGCAGCCCTCATTTGATCTTTAATAAGTTACTGGCAATGTCTGTTCTGCATGTGTATAATAATTGTTCATGCTACAATACACAACAATATCATAAGCACACTACTTTCCAAAGGGTGGTGGTTGGGGAAAGTGGTTGGTGGGATGCAAGACGAGTTGGGTCCCCGTCCCGCCAACTGGTAACACACAGTTGTGTGGCGAAAACCCGTCCAAAAAAAAGAGTGTATGTAAAAAAATTATAATTGCAAAATAATAATATCTAATATCTAATGTCAAATATCTGATATTTATAACTAACCAAAAATCGAAAGTCAATTAATAAATTAAGTATGAATTTAAACTATCATATTATCAAGATGACAAATTTCTGCATGAACATCCGCATCCGCATCCGCAGATGTTTGAAATCTGACATCCGATACATCTCTAATGTGTGTGTGTGTGTGTGTGATATTTCGAGAGGTGAATAGACGCCTTTGTTTATTTGGCGGTTTAATTTGTCTATATCGCAGTGGTGTCCTCTCATCTCACGATACTTACACGATACTTTCGACTGAAGAGTCATGTCCATCGAATTTCCTGCGGTTTATGATAAAGGAATATCATGGCCACCAACATTACCAGATTAAAAACCCTGTGACATTTATCTATGGGGTTACTTAAAAGATAGTTTTTAAACAGAATCCACACACAATTGAGGAATTGAAAGCATAAATTGAACAAGAAATATCTCAGATTTCAATATATACTCTGTTCAAAGTACTGCAAAATTTTGTGGTTCGTGTGCAGAGGTAATGGGCTGAGCCGACATCACAGAGAACATGTTTTGCACTAGGTGACTAATTCCCCATGTGTAGAGAAGATACAAAAAAAAAATTCATTCTTCTATTTCAGTTAATAAAAAATATACAAACCGTTTAAATGTGTCAAATTTAAAAATTTCACAATTAAACACGTGAAATGAATGAATGATGCAAACCCACAAAGAAACAGAAAAATACACACCTCGTCAGGGAATGAAGGGAGAAGGCGATTATGACAAAAATATTTACAACGGGACAGAAAAACAAAAACATTAGCACATGATTAACAAGAGTTGATTAGAGGCAAAAGGTATTTTAATAGGATATTGTCAATTTTATACATTCCCGCACTGTTACTGAACTTATTTTTAAAATGGATAAATGCACATTCTAGAATATTCCTTTCAATTATATCTCTGTTTTCAATGAGCGGTTTAGAACTGTCCCACTTGACACTATGATTACATCTTTACATATGGGTAAGCAATGCATTACAATTATTTGCTGTTCTACACGCATATTTATGCTGTTTTACCCTAATATATAACGTTTTACCCGTTTAACCTATATATACTGAATCATATTGTCTGCATCCGATCGAATACACACAACCAACCATATTATCCAGGCTGTTCTTTATTAGGCGTGATTTAACAGTATTATTATACTTAAAGACTACATTGATACCAATGTAAGGTAGGCTAAGGATATTTTTACGCTCAAATTCCTTTACAGTTACACTATTATAATACCTATTCTTGGCTTTCCTAAGGCAGTTATTTAAAAATGAAATAGGATAACAATTTAGTACCAATATTCATGATATTACATAATTCGGAATCCAAAAATTCAAGATTGACAACCTCAATGCTCTAAGAAACATAGCAGAGAAAATAGGAGATTTAGTCGAGGGGTGATGGTCAGAATAAAAATGCATAAAAGAGTTATTATTAGTAGGCTTACGATAAACTTCAAATTTGAAATGGTTAAAGTATCTCCGAATTTTTAGATCCAGGAAAGATAAGCTTTCATCATTTTCTTTTCCAACCGTGAACTTAATAGGTGGGACTAAGTTGTTGAGCCTACCAAGAAATAAGTCAACATCCAAGTTATTAGGCCAAAGGCATAAGACATCATTTATATACCTGTACCAAACAAAGTTAAAATTAACAATAGTAGGCAAAATTCTGCTTTCAAAAAATTCCATATGTAAGTTAGCTAATACTGGTGAGAGGGATTTCCATTCGCCAATCCAAACGACAGAGCATAAAACTTTTTTTCAAACTGAAATTTACAATCTTTGACGCAAACTTAATTAACTCAGTAAGAGTGTTGTGTTGAACAGGGAAAGAATATTCAAAGATCTTATCTTTTAAAAAATCAAGTAGGTCATCATAACAAGCATACATCAAAATTTACCACTTTGAAATTAGGGCCATTAGGAAACTTCAGTTTGTCAATAAGATCCATGCTATCTACAATATGTAACTTGGAAATGGAGCCAACTAACGGCGTTAATAAACTAACTAACCATTTAGATAGCTTATAGGTTACGGAGTCTAATGAGCTGACAATAGGCCTCGTGGGATTATTAACTTTGTGTGTTTTTACTAAACCGTACAAATATGGTAGTGACGGATTGATACTAAGAAACTAAAGCGGACAAATCTAATTCGATCGTCATCATGGACAAAAACAGTTACATTGAAAAGATGAATACTTTATTGAGTGACCGCGATACGTACAAACTTCTAAACAGAGACCCATTGAAGGATGTTAATAAAAAGTTTAACAGAAAATTAAAAGAAATAATAAAAATTAAATATAATGGGCTTTCTAAGCAGTTTCTTAGTATCAATCCGTCACTACCATATTTGTACGGTTTAGTAAAAACACACAAAGTTAATAATCCCATGTAGCCTACTGTCATTTCAGTAGGCTGAGTAACCTATAAGCTATCTAAATGGTTAGTTAGTTTATTAACGCCGTTAGTTGGCTCTATTTCCAGGTCACATATTGTAAATAGCATTGATCTTATTGACAAACTGAAGTTTTCTAATGACCCTAATTTCAAACTGGTAATTTTTGATGTATGCTCGTTATATCATCCGCAAACTCGAGACATCCCTTACACAAATCATGATGCCTTCAATATTTTCGACTTTTATCATGACTAGCGTAAAGGTCCCTTATATTGCGGATGGGGAGATACGTTGTTCCTGACAATCCTAAACTAAGTAGAGGTCTTGTACGATCTCTCACACAGCTTTTAAAAACATACACAGTCCTACGACGATCATCCATTCCAAATACAACAATACGAACATTCATTTCCTGCTCTACCCTTCTCAGCTCTTCAGGACCCATAATACACTCAAACTCAAGCTTACAATCTGAAGCCAGTTTACGAGCACGTTGCACAACCGTAGGTAACCAAATATTTTTGAGACAGGTATTTAGTACAGTAAACGTATGGGCTAATACAACTGCTATAAAGCCGCAACCACGATCGAGGTTTATATGCTTTCTGTAAATAGCCTGAGATTTGAAATTAAGAGTATACGTTGTCAATATCTACCGTGAATTTATCCATATTGAAGGTTGTACTACTTTGAGAGGTCTGCATTATACGGCCCAAGATATATTCTATGTCTACAGCTGCCAATTGTCTGAATGGTATTACTACCCAAAAATCATCTACATCCCCGTCATTTGTCCCGAACCCGAAAGCGATTTCTAGTCAGGGCCGGGGTTGGGTTAGCGGTGTGCACCAGTTCGAATGTTATACCTTTCTCTACAGCACGAGAAGCTGACGGTATGGGGAATGTACCAGGAATTGAACAGGAATAAGGGTATACAAATTTAATTGAGGAGGGAGCTAGTGTGGAGGTTGTGTCGTAAGACGTAGAGGGCTGGGGCTCTATTACTAGGGGTCTACGAACCGGTGCAATCCTGGCACGCTTTATACCTGACGTGGAAGGTTTTTCGTCATCGTGCCTCCGCTTTGAATTGCCACGTGGTGGAGGTATCACTGGTGAGGGTTCGTCAGCGGGGGTGGAGTCTGTAACCACAACTACACTGTCATCGGGTTGGACTTTAATATCGACGATAGGGTGCTGTACATCGTCGTCATTCACGGTTCTGTGAAAGAAGAAGAAAAACAAGATTGTAGAATATAAGGCACATCACTTAAATTTTTATTATATTTTGTAAATGTTCCACTTAGGGGTGTGACGTGTTAGAGATGGAATCTGTAGAAAATTTCAGGTTCACGAGCCCGTCCACGTGTATTATATCTAGCCCTACAGGATGTGGTAAAACTGTGTTTATGCTTAAAATCATAAAGATAAGGGGGAGATATTCTCAAAATTTGTGCATAAAGTAATATGGTGCTATTCGACGTACCAGTCAGTGTTCAACGAGTACCAAGATGATATTTTTTTCCACAAAGGTATATATGACGTTATTCGTTAAAGGGAAATGAACATACACTCATTGTAATTGACGATTTCATGTTGGAAATAGATAAAACGTTGCCGAGACATTTACAGTGTTCTCCCACCATCTGAACATAAGCGTATTCTTCATCAATCAGAATCTATTTTTCAAAAATAGATACATGCGCGATGTGTCGTTAAATACACAATATCTAGTCTTATTTGCGAAACATAGAGATGTATCACAAATTGGGGTATTAGCCAATCTAATGTTCCCGAATCAGCGTAAGGAGTTTTTGAAAGTTTATAAAGAAGCTACAAGTCAACGTTACGGATATTTGCTTTGTGACTTTCACCTACGAAACACGTTTAGGGTGCTTCTAAGAACAAATATATTCCCAAACGAACCTGAAACGGTATATATTCCAGAATGACAAATAGACTAAAGAAATACTGTGAATTAATAAAAATCTATCATCGATTGCCCCAGGTATTGCAGCAGATATTCGTTAAAAATATCGACTCAGACTTTTTAAGATTATCAGACAAAAGATGAAAGTAGTATAAAGGATAAATTTAAAAATTCTAAAAAGAATATATATGAATGCTATGGACGTCTGCATACAGACTTCACATTCAAGAAGAACCTGCTTATGAATGGGGTGGATATGAAATTAAAGCTCACCCGCACGAATCCTGAGATCTGCATAAATCTGGGACCTGATGAAGAAGAGGGCGCAAAACTCGTTGTGATTTACATCATGGAAACATATTTCCGCGTGCGTCGAGTGAAATTAAGCTCTGCTAAACAATTAGAAATTTAAAAAATTCAACACACGCAACAGTAAAATACCCAATTAACAGAGTACAGATCAAACTATACACTATGCCTGCAGGGTTGGCCTCGAAGCAGATAGAAAACGTGGCCCTGGGATTTCTACCTAAAATGGTATTAATTGGAATGCAGGATCACGCTTCGATGAATGGAAAATATAAAAAGAATGCATTTAAATTCGAGAATTTCGGCCTTAAAAATATAACTCTATACGT
>JAJOZX010003374.1:360000-442500 GCA_023014485.1 Bathynomus jamesi | reverse complement strand
AGTCTCCTAGCATGCACGTTGATGTTGCAGTAAATCTCCTAAAAAAAACAGAGAGAGGTCTCCGCAATTACAGGGCAACAGGTTTTGTGGCTGCACAAATGACAGCCACAGATATCTGTGAACAATGAATGTGGAGGCTGTGTTAAAACAAAAAACGGCTGAGGTCCACAAAGCGGCACTTCTCCTATGAAGCATCTGATGAGCCCTTGATTGATGCTTTGAAGAAGCTGGAGGTGACATTTTCAATGCAGTGGTTGATGCTGCAACATCAGCCATTCAGGAAAGATTTTCCACGTTGGAAATTGTGGGAGAGAAGTTTGGAGTGCTGACACATTTCCAAAATCTCACATTTGAGGAGCTGACAGAACAATGTGTGAACCTTAGTACTACACTACACTTTAAGGGACAATCTGACTTGGATGGCAGAGAGCTTGTACAGGAGCTGAAGAACTTGCCTGACTTGCCATCAAAGACCATATCCTTGCTTGAACTGCTGACATTTATCCATGAAAGGGAGCTCTCTGAAATATATCCAAATTTGTGGACTGCTCTCAGAATTGGTCTTACTCTTCCAGTCACTGTTGCTGAAGCAGAGAGGAGCTTTTCAAAGCTGAAGCTCATCAAATCCTACCTGAGGTCAACTATGTCACAGGAACGCCTTACCGGTCTGGCCATCATCAGTATAAATCATACAATTGCTGAGCAGATTTCATATGATGATTTAATTCATGACTTTGCATCAAGGAAGGTAAGAAGAGTCAGGCTTTAGATGGCAGTTGTGCTGTGGTGCAATTTATTTTGTTTCTTGTTCAAAGTGTAGCATAATAATTACCCTCTCTTAAGTGTCTTATTCTATTTATGTGATAGAGCATTTGTACAATTTAGAAATTTGATTCTCTAGTTTATTTATGGCAGTTGTGCAATTTAATTTGTATTTTTCCTGTTCATAGTATCATAATTACATTCTCTTAAGTGAGTTATTCTATTTACGTGATGAAGGATTTGTAAAATTCAGAAATTTGAGTCTTTGTTTTGGTTCTGAAGTTCCAACAATTAGTCCAATAAAAAGTTATTTTGTTTGTTAAGAGTTATGTCTGTCCTTTATTTTGGGGGGATTCGAATGTGTGTGTTGGCGAACAGGGGGGGGGGGCGCTGAAGGTGAGGTTCGCCCAGGGCGTCATGTAAGCTAGGACCGCCACTGTAAGAGAATGTGTAGTTACTCGTTGATAAAATCACTGTTGTGGATCCAGCTGAAAATGTTCCCTCTTATATACGTGACCCCGATTGGCACCTAATATTCGATTCGCGAGTTTCCTGTGTGAGAACGAGACTTTCCACCAACCAGAGATCCTGAATTCGTTCTCATGCCCCGCCCATTGGGTGGTAATTGGACGAGCCGCGAATTCTGTGGGCGTGTCTTTACCAAATATAACTTATTCATTCCAGAGGTTATTCTGTTTTAAAAATTATATTAACGTTTTTATGTTATAGTTTAAGGATATAATTGTGTCTTAAAGATAAATTTGTATTGAAGCAAAATAGTTGCGCAAAAGGGGAAAAATGAATAAGTTACCCCCAAAATAGAATCTATTTTATTATAAAGTTATATTAATATTTTTTTGTAATAAGGTTTAAAGATATATTTGTGTCTTAAAGGTAAATTTATAATGAAACAAAATAATTGGATAAAAGAGGAAAAATTAATGAGTTACCCTGAAATAGGATCTATTTGGGCGAAAGACGAGAAATTAAATAGTTATCCCGAAATATAATCTATTTTTCATATAAAGTTTTATTAATATTTTTTTGTAATAAGGTTTAAAGATATATTGGTGTCTTAAAGACAAATTTGTATTGAAACAAAATAGTTGCGTAAAAGAGGAAAAATGAATAAGTTACCCAGAAGTAGTATCTGTTTTTATAAAGTTAGGTTATTATTCGTTTTTTGACCCAGTCACACCCAGCTATAACAGCAATATATATTGAATAACCAATCAAAACTGAATAAGAAAATATATATATTATCTTGTGCAAATTTGTATAAAATGTACTTTTTAATAAAAAAAATATTTTCTACTTTCTAATATGTATGTATATAAATTTCGGTTAATTTGTTTATTTTGGCTACCTTTTTTGGAGATTTCCATTCAACTATAGGTTACTTTGTTTATTTTTGGCTACTTTTTCTTGATTTTACATACTTCTTTCTGTTACTCGTTAGTTTGGTGATTTTCGTTCTAGAACCATGACGTGTCAATCTTGTGAACTTGATTTTGAAGACCTAATCCGCCTTGTTGGCCTCGATGAAGATAAAAGGTTAGATGTTTTTTCCAATCACGGCATAATTCCAACATCCGTGATTTGCCCTAAATGTAATACTGCCTGTATTTTAAGACAAGACTCGAAGATGTTTAGGTACCGTAAAAAAATCCAAAAAATAAGCGTGAGTGTGGATTTACTGTTTCTATCTTTATGGGCACGTGGCTGGAACATTACAACTTTTCGGTGAATAAAAACCTCCGCTTCATAAATATTTATTTGCAAAAATATTTTCACAACGTTATGCCGAGGAAGTTATCAAACTAGGCAGTGAGTCCTTTGTTAACTGGAAATCTTTTTGTAAATAAGGTGACTGGGTTAGGTTAGGTTGTTAGGTTAGGTTAGGTTAAGTTACGGTAAGTTAGGTCAGGTTGTGTTTAGCACGAATGCAAACTTTTCTGGTCGATTTTGTGGTGTTTTGCACGAATCTCACATCCGTTTCCTGTGCAAATGCATAGTTTTCGAGATGACGATATCTCGAAAACAACGCATTTGCACAGGAAACGGATGGCAGATTCGTGCAGAACACCTCAAAATTGATCAGAAAAGTTTGCTCTCATTATAAAAAGAGACTGGGTCATAAAACGAATAATTACCTAAAGTTATATTAATATTTATGGTAATAAGGTTTAAAGATATATTTGTCTTAAAGATAAAATTACAGTGAAACAAAATAGTTGCATAAAAGAGAAAAAATTAATAAGTTACCCCGAAATAGAATCTATTTGGGCGAAAGACAAAAAATTAAATAGTTATCCCGAAATACAATCTGTTTTTAATATAAAGTTATATTAATATTTTTTTGTAATTAGGTTTAAAGATATACTGGTGTCATAAAGACAAATTTGTATTAAAACACAATAAATGGGTGAAAGACGAGAAATGAAATAGTTACCCAGAAATGCAATCTATTTTTAATATAAAGTTATATTTGTTTAAGGATAAAAATGTATATTAAAGATAAATTTGTATTGAAACAAAATAATTGGTCGAAAGAGGAAAAATGAAACAGTTACCCCTAATTTAATTTCTATTTTGTTTTAAAAATCATATTAATGCTTTTTATGTTATAGTTTAAGGATAAAATTGTATATTATGGTGAAAATTTGTTTTAACATTAAACTTAGTTTATCTTATTCGATTTTTTGTATAAAATATAGCTCACCAAATGTCAAATTGGCCTCGTGGTGTTTTACTATAAGAAGCTTAATAGAAAAACTATTAGCGTTGCCCTTTTTTTTTTTGGAGACTTTGTCGATCTACACTCCTGGGCACATAAACGTATTTGTTTATGCTTAATAGCTTTGTCTATTGGGTCGTATTTAGAGACCTTGTCGGTCTACCAGGAGCTGGTAAGTAAAAGCCGTGGGTAAGGTGTGTTTGGCTGGGTGATGGTAAGCTATACTTAGACGATTGGTGGTTGTGGTGTTGTGGTGGGTTTTTTTGTGTGGTGGTTATGCTCGTATATATTTTGCTATTGGGGCTTTACATGCATCTGTTTATATACGTTGTGTGTGTATGCAATAATAGGGATTCTATGAGCATATATATGTAGTCGGGAAGTTTGTGTGCACTTTTTGGCTGTTTAAACGATATATACACTGTGCCAATTGGTTGATAATGCCTGGAGGCACTGGCTGCTTAAGCCAACTGGCGGATTTCGAGTTCTAAGTCAAGTGATGCTACCTGAGCTCTCATTAAGCGTCTGCATCTCGCAGACGCTGGATGGTCTCTTCCTCTCTCTCCTCCTCTCTCTCATAGGTTAGGTATACCCATCGGGGGGTGAGGTCGTCCCAACTTCTCCCCCAAAGAGTTTAGGTGGACACCCCCCAGATTGCTGGGGGATATCCCCTTTTTTGGCACCCTGGGGGGCACTCGAGTAACCTTACAGCGAGGGGGTGGGTTGGGTGGCTCTGGCACTCATTTGACCAACATTGTAATTGCATACGCACTCGTCCATTTTTCAGCCATAATACTAGCTCTTTCTACTCAACATCTATTTCTGAGAGCTTGTTTGAGAGAAAACAAAAGAGTTCCGTCTTGTTGTCATTGTTGCGCAGAAAGGAAGGCCAGTCTTTTGGAATGGTTGTATTGTCCATGTCACGTCTTCGAGAGCCCTTCCCTTGTCTGCTCCTTCAGGCTTTCAGCTGGGTATTGATCCCAAAGAACATCTAGCCTGTTCACATCCTGAAGCTGTGATCTGATGTATGGTATAAAATCATTATCAGCATAGTCTTTGACTGTCTTTGCCTTCTCATATTGACTAGAGCTGCTCCATCCAGTATCTTCACACTCACATCTCGTAGTTGGTTCTCACTTGGAGGATGGCCAAGGACATCAAGACAAGGCAGATCTACTTTTGAACCCATTGGTAGTTTTACTTGTGTGGAAAGGGATGGTGGCTCAGGTTGATTTTCATGAGCTGATTTTCATGAACTGTTCAAGATCACCATCTCTTGCTTGGCAAAGAATATACAGCCTTGGGAACATCTGGCGATCTTTCCTAAGTGCATTTATCTGGTGATGTGACGTTCATGGTGGTTCTGTAAATGGTTGTGGAAGATGGAAGAGTAACAAATTGTTTTTAGAGGTGGTATCTGTGATAGGTCTTTATTGTTGACAATCCTCTCATCTACAAAGAATGCATACTGCTTTTGTTCCAGATCTTGGCACTCCTTATGGGCTCTATCACTTTGTCCTTTGTGTCAAATGCAGTCAGTTCATCACTCTCCTCAAGGAAGGGGTTTCCAAACTCTTCAAAGGCTGCGGCAAGTGACTTGACATCTTTGGCAAATGATGCTTGCAGGTGTGGAACCTGTTCATGGTGTCTGTTAACTAATACCTCCTTCTCATCAGGACTTGAGTTGAGGGCGGTACGTACCAGTTGTTAATATTTTGTAATAAATCGTTCCGGTTGTTAACCCCTTGCGGAAGGGGGACCCACCCTCACTCTCATCAACGCATTTCCCGCACCTTAGGTCTATCGGTCTGCGACTCTGCTATGCATGACTGCGGCCGTACCGCTTGTTAATTTTTTACAACTCAGGCCTTGCCTGTCATCATCCATGGACTCCTCAAGTTGTGAGACAACTCTAACCACCTCTGGCCTTGCTAGCATCCACCATCGAAGAGCTGAAGGATTTTCTGTTAACGCAACTACTCCTCCTTCCCCTTTCACATATTGTACTTGTTAGACTGTTCAGGCCCGGATTTTGGCATCGTTTCGCACTGGTCAGATTTTTTTGAAAATAGCGCCCCCTAGCGAGACTGTCTTGAAACGATACTCTCTGCTCGATTTCTGCTGGAAAATGCATAGGAACTTATACTTCGCGCATGCGCCGTACACTTTTTCTCAAATGTTTTCAAGCGCCATCTTTGTATGTATTTACTACGTAAATAGCTTCCCCTAGCGAGACTGCCTTGAAACGATACTCTCTGCTCGATTTCTGCTGGAAAATGCATAGGAACTTATACTTCGCGCATGCGCCGTACACTTTTTAATTTCTCAAATGTTTTCAAGCGCCATCTTTGATGTAACAGGTGTTTTGCAGTGCAGCTGTAGTTTCACTTTGAATAAGTCTATCTTTTGTATTTTTTGTGTTATAATATTTTATATGCTAAAGTGAATCTGAGTGAACGTCGAGGTCTACAGAAAAATGAAGAAGGTACAAGCAAAGATCGAGACTTTCTTCAATACCAGTCGGTAAGTCGGATCAGACAATGATTTATTTTATGCTTGGAAAATCAGTCAAATTGTAGAATAATATATTCAACTCTACTCCTCCCTACTGGGGGTCTCACAATGTCACCTTATCATTATTCATATTATTGGTCATTCTTTTTAGGGAAGTACCACCAGTACCTTCTTGCTCAACTGACATCTTAGATGATGTGGGTGACAGACCATCGCAGAAAAGGAAGTTTGATGAAATCAGATATGACGCAGATGATCCAGTGTGCAAAATACAGAACACAGACACGACATGTGTTAAGAATTGATTTCTTATATTGTTGCCTTTAACTAAAAAAATATCCCATTCATTTATTGTCATGAATGTAGTATAAAACAAGTTTGAACAAGATGTTCTCTACAATTTATACTGAAACTAATCATAAATTGATGGTTTTATGACTGGAATTAAAAAGAATATTGTTTTGAATTTTAGGTGACGACATAATATCATCAAACCTCAGGAATGACATCGGCCTGTATTACCAGTGTGTGAGCGATTTCAATGACAAGAAGTATGAGCTTTTGACTTCCCACTGGCAACCTCCTGCAAGATACAAGTTTCCAGGTACCAACAATTATGGCAGGAAGCGATTCTTCAATGGAGAATGGCTAACGATGTATCCCTGGCTGGTGTATTCACCATCAGAATGTGGCGCATTTTGTTTAATCTGTGTGCTGTTTGGTATAGCAAGTGGCCACAACAGCAGCAAGTTGGACAAGCTGTACAAGTCACCTTTGACCAACTGGGTAACAGCTACAAATAAATTGGCCGAACATAATAGCAAGTCAGATTTCCACAAACAGTCAAACACGCAACACTTTTCGCTGATAATTTTCGCAGAATCATGTCCAACAAGTCACAACCAGTGAATCGACTTATTTCATCAGCAATCAGCAAACGTGTCTCAGCAAACAAACAAAAAGTAGCATCAATGATGAAGACTGTGATCTTGTGTGGTAGGCAGAACTTCGCTCTTCGAAGGGACCATGAAGATGCTGAAGACGACTCGAAGAACAGAGGCAACTTCTTGGCACTGTTGCAGTTCCGCGTAGATGCTGGTGATGTGGTCCTCGAAAAACACTTGAAATTAGCTCCCAGGAATGCAACATATACATCAAAGACAATACAGAATAAACTGATCTCCGTCATCGCTGCCCACATTCAAGACGAAATTGTGAAGGAGATTAACACAAGTCCTCTGTTCTCCATTCTTGCAGATGAAGCTACTGATGTCAGCAACAAGGAACAACTTCCACTTGTGTTGCGTTTTGTTGACAACACAGATTCTATTCGTGAAGAGTTTGTTGGTTTCTTTGAATGTGTGAATGGTGTCACTGGCAAAGCCATTGCTGACTTGCTGTTGCAAGTGCTTAGTGATCTCGGCTTAGATATGAAGAAATGCAGAGGCCAGTGCTATGATGGAGCAGGCAATATGGCTGGACAAGTCAAAGGTGCAGCAGCTTTGACAGCACAGCAGTATCCAAAGGCACCTTATGTCCACTGCCAGTCTCACAGATTGAACCTGTGGGTTGTAAAAGCCTGTGCTTTACAAGAAGTACGCAACATGATGGGCACGTTGGAGGAAGTGGAGCGTTTCTTCAAGTTCTCACCGAAAAGACAGCGGCTGCTTGAAGAACAGATCAAGGTGTTTTTTTCTTGGTATAGTCAGTACATTTTCTATTGTAATGGCTGTGTGTTGTAATAGTGAATTTAATGCTGTGAAATTTATTTTAAATTATTTTATTTTTTCATACATCTAATCTGAAAATTATTGCTTTCTGTTTTTGTCACTCAGGAGGAGTGTCCAGCCTCTAGTCATCATAAGCTGACCGATATTTGCCGAACTAGATGGGTCCAGCGTTTGGATGCCCTAGATGTATTCGAAGAGCTACTGCCCGTCGTTGTTTCAACCTTGACGTGCATCGAGGATAACGTCATTCATAACTGGGATAGCGAGTCATCAACAAAGGCCAGTGGTATGCTCCACCAAATTGGGACATTCCAATTTATCTTCACTTTTGTTGTGACAAAGAAAGTTTTGTCATACACCCGTGGTATCATAGTCAAGTTGCAGGTGAGGAATCTCGACACAAAGAAGGCATATGACAGTGTTGGTGAGGTCCTTGAGTTTCTTCAAACAGTCAGAGACAGTGTTGACTCAAAACATTCTGAGTGGTTCAAGGCTGCAAAGGAAATAGCTGAAGACCTCGACATAGCAGTGACAAAGCCCAGGACAGTCGGCCGGCAAAAAAACAGAAACAATGTCCCTGCAGAAACTACGGAGGATTATTTACGTCGCAGTGTGACTGTGCCATTCTTGGGTCATCTCCTGGCAGATACTGGATCAAGATTTAAAGATGGCCAACAGAAAACCATTCTGGGATTTTCAGGTTTGTGATGGAATTATTTAGCTATAGGGATAATTTGAGAATGATAATTAAATTGATGGACTGATATGTACTCTCTCTTACTGTTACATAAAATTGACAATTGGTTTATTCATTTTAGGTGTTCCTGCAAAGATGATAGAACAGCCAGACACATGGAACCCAGAGTTCCAGCAGTTCAGTCAGACCTACCAAGATGACCTTCCCAGTCCCAATACTCTGTCTGCAGAGCTGGATGTGTGGCAATACCACTGGGAGCGGCGCCATCAGGCCAACTGCGACATACCAGACTCTGTGCAGTCAACTTTACACTCCATGGACAAGGTCTTATTCCCATACATTTGTGCTGCACTCCAGGTATTGGCAGTCATTCTAGTCACCACCTGTGAGTGTGAACGTTCAGTTTCAGCCATGCGTCGACTGAAAACGTATCTGAGGAGCACCATGAGAAATGATAGGATGAATGGTTTAGCTCTGATTGCATGTCCACTATGAGCGGAAGCTCGATGTGGATGTTTTGGTTGAGAAGTTTGCACGGCTCCACCCGAGAAGGATGGAGCTTGTCGATATTATCAGTGGCAAACATTAGAAAGGATTTATTTTGTAAAATAAATATTTTGAAGTAAATAACGAAGCATGTCTTCTTTTACATTTTGGTATGCATTTAATGAAATGGCACTAGTCAGATTATGGGTCTGGATCCGGGCCTGCTGTTCATGAGACTGGTCAAGTGCAATGAGAGAAAAATTGTTACTAGATCTCTGGACAACAAAATTGCCCTTTTCAAACTGCTCAAACACTCCAGGATGCAATTCTTTCAAGCTCACCCTATCTCGAATGTTTACTGGTAACCAGCAAGTGAAGACATAGAAGAAGAAATAAGGACCTAAAAATTCTAAATATTAGTAAGAAAGTGGTCCTCTTCTTCAACCTGCTGTGTATTCTCTTAAATATTTGCTCATTTGTATGGAAAATGTGTACTGCACATTGTATGTAGCTATTATGCATACTTAATTTCTACAGAAGCGGTAATTAATTATATAACAATTCCTTTTTTGCTTTAAACATAAGGAAAATTAAAGTAAATAGTAGATAAAATGATAGCAAGCACTGCAATACCTGCCACATAACTAGAAAGTACGAGTACTTCGGTTGTTGGACATCAATTAAAGTATCGTAATAGAATGACATTATTTTTAATGCTGTTTGTTGTTATTGAGAAAAATCTTCCATATTAACTCCAAATGTACAGTACTTGAAGTGATCCAGACATGACATATGAATAATTTAAATGGGTTTTGGAGATTATATAAAATGTACCTAAATTCTGGAAAAAAAACATTCTTGGACAAACTTTTTAATTTTTCTTATTTCAAGGGTTCCACCACTTTAACCTTAAGATTTTTTCGCACCCATCCTTATATGAAATAATATGTCAAACAACATCTGTGCCAAATTTGGCGTTTTTATCAAAACGTGAACGATTTCGCAGCTTACTGACTGCACTATAAAGGCTTCGAGGGAAATAGAGTTAAGCACTTGAAGTCTAAAAAATTTTACCCTTTCTACCATATTTTACCCTTTATGTATACTAGTTTCTGCATTGTTTTTGTGGTATATACTTTACTGAAAAAGAATTGGTTATTAAGAACAAAAATAAACCCATGCCTTGGTATTAGCTCTCCAAAAGATTCGCAAATGACGTTTGTTTTTGCCTGCCGTTTTTAAGGAACAGCAAACCAATACCAGTTTGACCATAAAGTAAGAGACATCACTTTTCTTTGCCTCTTCTCACTAGACTCACAACCACTTTATTTTTTCTTAGATACCATGATCAAAATGTTAGTAAGGGCACTTGAAATAGCAGATAAATTCACGAGATTCACGGAACAACCTTGCGGGATACTGGCAGGCGCAGACTGACGCTATGTGAGAGATAAAATAGCGCCTGTATTCTTCCGCAGGAACTACACTCGAATAGTCGAGCGCCTGGGCCGCGATCTGCAAAGAGTGGCCACAATAAATTGACCGTGAATAAGCAAATCTGCGAAAAAAAATACGCGAACGGCGATGGTCTACTGTACAGGGTGTGGCATATATCTGGAAACATAGAATAAATTAACATTTATGTTTTAATTGTTAAATTTTTTTTCAGATGGAGGGGAATATGAACCAGATTTAAGTGTTCACGAGCGAGATGAATTAATTTTCATGTATGCATGGCCTGGAAATACCTTTTGCAATTGCGCAATTCGATGTCTCTCTGGATATTTTCTATTGAAGTCCTCTACTGTTGACCGAAAGGTATTTCCAGGCATTTTTGAGATTACACCAATTCTTTATACAATAAATCTATACTCATTCGAAAAACTCAGTACGCGTTTTCTTTACAGGAAAACATGGTAGACTATTAAATGCAAAAAACCTCTCTTTTTTTCTACGTGAAGGTCAAAATATGAAAATAAAAACCCACTCTAATTGACAGAGTTTATTTCCACAACAGTTTCGATGCCCACTGGCATCCTCCTCGGGTGGATACAGAAAAACGAATGAACCAAAACAAGAGGGAAAAACAGTCCAGGGACCGACCGTTAATAAATTCGCACCTAGGTTAGATCCCGTTCTCCCAACACCGGAAGGGCATTTTCATTAAAGGGACCCGCTTATAAGTACATTCGCACAAATTTAAAACTATCTTCCTGTTCTAAACATACAGATTCTATTATTTTTTTTACATAAATATTACATTTATTATTAAATTTATTACATTTAATATTGCATTATTATTTATTACAGAAATTATAAATTTATTATTACATTGGTTATTACATTGTTGTTTATTATACACAACTTATAAACCGAAAAACGAATGAAAAAGGCGAGAAGGAAACAATCCAGAGACCATTGAGAAATTCGCACCTAGGTTAGATACCGTTCTCCCGACACCAAAAGGGTATTTTATTACAGGGTCCGGCTTATAAGTACATTCGCACAAATTAAAACTATCTACATGTTCTATACATACAGATTCTAATATTTTGACATAATTACTGCATTTATTATTGCGTTTAAATTTTTTTTTAACATTTATTATTATTACCTTTACCCTAATTATTAAATTTATAATATTACCTTTATTACATCTGTTGCATTTATATTTATTTCCACATTTATTACTTCCATTATTACATTTACATTTACATTTATTATTCCATTTACATTTACATTTATTATTCCATTTACATTTTACCAAAAAAAAAAAAAAATCGAATGAACTAAAAGCGAGTAAGGAAACAATCCAGAGACCTTTAAGAAATTCACACTTAGGTTAGAACACGTTCCCCCGACTCCGTAAGGGATTTTTTTACCAAGAATCTCATTAAAGGGTCTAACTTATAAGTATCTTCGCACAAATTAAAATTATCTACTTTTTCTATACATACAGATTCTATTATTTTTCTTTTGACATAATTATTACATTTATAAAGTACCTTACTTGATTCCCAATCTATAGCATGATTATTTTGGCTGGCGTGATAAAAAATGGCATTATTAGTATTACAACTTCTGAAGGCATATTTGTGTTCTTTAAAGTCATTAAAGGACTACGGTGTATTCCGTGCGCCGCGCGCCCACTTAAGTTTGGAATAGGGGTGCGCCCAGTTAAGGGTTAATACGGGTTTCAATATTTCTTCCAGTTTCTCCCACGTATACTAATCACAACTTTTACAGGGAATGCTGTAGACACAGGCTTGTTCCTGTTTTGCAACGTTATTCCTAACTAATTTACTTTTCACGGTAGACGAATATTCGAACGCCTAAGCAAACTTAAAATCTTTCGTCAACGGTTTTACTCTTTCTAAGCCGGCAATGTAAGGCAAACTCACATATTGTTTTTGGTTAACTGAAGGTTCCCGAGGGGCATAAAAAGATTTTCTGGCTTTAAAGTACGCCCTTCTGATAAACCACTGAGGATATTTTAAATCCTTAAAAATGTTCCAAATCTTTGAATTTTCCGGGTCCAGCAAATGTGGGCTACAAATCCTGAGTGCTCTTACAAACATGGAAGAAATAACTGAGCTTTTAACCCCTTCATCATGATCTCAAAAATAATGAATGTACGAATTACAATGAGTAGGTTTTCTATAGACCGTGAAATTGGGCTTTCCGCTTTCGTTAATAACCAAAACATCTACAAAAGGTAATTGCTTGTCGTTCTCCCATTCATATTTAAATTTAGTGGAGGGAACAAGATTATTTAATGACTGAAAGAAAGTGTCAAAGTTGTTCCAGTGGTCAAGCCAAAATGAGAAAATATCATCTACGTAACGAAACCAAATTAGATTCCTGGGACATATTGTTTGCAACAATTCCGACTCATAATATTCCATGTATAATGTACTCAGTATTGGGGATAAAGGGGATCCCATTCCCATACCAAAACGTTGCAAATAAAATTCTTCACCGAATGAGAAGGCATTATTGGTGACACAGAGTTTTATCAGTTCTAAAAATACAGATTGGGCATGCCTAGTTCTACGTTACATGTTAGCAATTTTCTATCTAAAAAACTAAGTACATCATCAATGGGAACTTTTGTAAACAAGGACTCAACGTCAAAACTGATTATTCTTCCCCGTTTTAAATCTAAGGACATAACTTTGTTAATAAAGTCACAGGAATTAGTGATGTGCGAGCCTGAAAATTTACCAACTAATGGGGATAATTTATCTGCAAGAAATTTAGATAACCTGTAACTAAAGGAACCCCTGTTTGAAATAATGGAACGGAGTGGTATATTAATCTTATGGGTTTTGGGTAGGCCGTAAATGTTGGGGAGTTTGGGGTTAATCTGTAGAAATCTTTTAGAATCAACCGCCGAGACATCTCTATTCCCAAAAGATTCCGGTTAGCTTTAGACAAGCTGAGGAAGAACGAAGCAATATTTGTCACTAAAGCGGACAAAAGTAACACTGTGGTTATTTTGGACAAGTGTGATTATAAACAAAAAATGGAAGCGTTACTTAGTGATGAATTCACTTACACCAAAGTGAGATCGTCCTCCGTAAAGCCTCTTTCTGTCGAATTCAACAAAACCATCAGGAACTTATTAAAAGATGTCTCGGCGATTGATTCTAAAAGATTTCTACAGATTAATCCCAAACTCTCCGACATTTACGGCCTACCCAAAACCCATAAGATTAATATACCACTCCGTCCCATTATTTCAAACAGGGGTTCCTTTAGTTACAGGTTATCTAAATTTCTTGCAGATAAATTATCCCCATTAGTTGGTAAATTTTCAGGCTCGCACATCACTAATTCCTGTGACTTTATTAACAAAGTTATATCCTTAGATTTAAAACGGGGAAGAATGATTAGTTTTGAAGTTGAGTTCTTGTTTACGAAAGTTCCCATTGATGATATACTTAGTTTTTTAGATAGAAAATTGCCAACATATAACGTAGAACTAGGCATGCCCACATCTGTATTTTTAGAACTGATAAAACTCTGTGTCACCAATAATGCCTTCTCCTTCGGTGAAGAATTTTATTTGCAACGTTTTGGTATGGGAATGGGGTCCCCTTTATCCCCAATACTGAGTACATTATACATGGAATATTATGAGTCGGAATTGTTGCAAACAATATGTCCCAGGAATCTAATTTGGTTTCGTTATGTCGATGATATTTTCTCATTTTGGCCTGACCACTGGAACAACTTTGACACTTTCTTTCAGTCATTAAATAATCTTGTTCCCTCCATTAAATTTAAATATGAATGGGAGAACGACAAGCAATTACCTTTTGTAGATGTTTTGGTTATTAACGAAAGCGGAAAGCCCAATTTCACGGTCTATAGAAAACCTAATCATTGTAATTCGTACATTCATTATTTTTCAGATCATGATGAAGGGGTTAAAAGCTCAGTTATTTCTTCCATGTTTCTAAGAGCACTCAGGATTTGTAGCCCACATTTGCTGGACCCGGAAAATTCAAAGATTTGGAACATTTTTAAGGATTTAAAATATCCTCAGTGGTTTATCAGAAGGGCGTACTTTAAAGCCAGAAAATCTTTTTATGCCCCTCGGGAACCTTCAGTTAACCAAAAACAATATGTGAGTTTGCCTTACATTGCCGGCTTAGAAAGAGTAAAACCGTTGACGAAAGATTTTAAGTTTGCTTTGGTGTTCGAATATTCGTCTACCGTGAAAAGTAAATTGGTTAGGAATAACGTTGCAAAACAGGAACAAGCCTGTGTCCACAGCATTCCCTGTAAAAGTTGTGATTTAGTATATGTGGGAGAAACTGGAAGAAATATTGAAACCCGTATTAAAGAACACAAATATGCCTTCAGAAGTTGTAATACTAATAATGCCATTTTTTATCACGCCAGCCAAAATAATCATGCTATAGATTGGGAATCAAGTAAGGTACTTTATAAATGTAATAATTATGTCAAAAGAAAAATAATAGAATCTGTATGTATAGAAAATGTAGATAATTTTAATTTGTGCGAAGGTACTTATAAGTTAGACCCTTTAATGAGATTCTTGGTCAAAAAATCCCTTACGGAGTCGGGGGAACGTGTTCTAACCTAAGTGTGAATTTCTTAAAGGTCTCTGGATTGTTTCCTTACTCGCTTTTAGTTCATTCGATTTTTTTTTTTTGGTAAAATGTAAATGGAATAATAAATGTAAATGTAAATGTAATAATGGAAGTAATAAATGTGGAAATAAATATAAATGCAACAGATGTAATAATAAAGGTAATATTATAAATTTATTAATTAGGGTAAAGGTAATAATAATAAATGTTAAAAAAAAATGTAAACGCAATAATAAATGCAGTAATTATGTCAAAATATTAGAATCTGTATGTATAGAACAAGTAGATAGTTTTAATTTGTGCGAATGTACTTATAACCGGGACCCTGTAATAAAATGCCCTTCCGGTGTCAGGAGAACGGTATCTAACCTAGGTGCGTATTTCTCAATGGTCTCTGGATTGTCCTTCTCGCCTTTTTCATTCGTTTTTCGGTTTATAAGTTCTCTATAATAAACAACAATGTAATAACCAATGTAATAATAAATTTATAATTTCTGTAATAAATAATAATGCAATATTAAATGTAATAAATTTAATAATAAATGTAATAATTATGTAAAAAAATAATAGAATCTGTATGTTTAGAACAGGAAGATAGTTTTAAATTTGGCGAATGTACTTATAAGCGGGTCCCTTTAATGAAAATGGCCTTCCGGTGTCGGGAGAACGGGATCTAACCTAGGTGCGAATTTCTTAACGGTCGGTCCCTGGACTGTTTTTCCCTCTTGTTTTGGTTCATTCGTTTTTCTGTATCCACCCGAGGAGGATGCCAGTGGGCATCGAAACTGTTGTGGAAATAAACTCTGTCTATTAGAGTGGGTTTTTATTTTCATATGGTAGACTATTTCTTGAGTCTCTTTAGTTAGGAAAATGTAACACGGAGTTTCTATGTTTTCTTTCATTGAATTTAAAGGAAAGACTGTTTTACGTCTTGAATTTATCTGAGCCAAACCCGTTCGCTTTACGAGCAATTTACTCAAAGTTAGAGGAACAAACTCATTTCTGTTTGCCACACACGATTTTTTACGTATGAATTTAAGTTAAATTTCAAAGGCGAAATTTAATTTAATTTTCGTTTTCATTTTTCTGGCGAACTAATTCCTATTTGATTTAAGGAATTTTAACACGAATCTGATTGAGACCCTTTCAAGCCATACCCAGAGAAGCACTATTTTCTATTCGTTCCTTTAAAGTCATCTTATTTGTGCTGCCTTTGTTTTCAAGAGAGCCATGTATGCTTTTAATAAATACGTTAATGTCGTATCTAACTGATATAATCACGTAAAGATTATTTCGGGATACGATTTCTCTCATTAGCTGTTTGTAGGTTTAATTTGTTTCTGTACAATAACCATTTCTTTGTGGGACCATGATCAACCGTTGTCTGCGCAAGGCTGTTAGGCGTAAGATTTACTTAGCCTTCTACATCAACTTGCTAATTAATTTATTTTATTTTTTTAGAATTACCAAATTTCAGGAAGGGTAATTTAACCTGCCTTTTAACCCGTTAATAAGGTAACAATAATGGAATTTTCCTGTTTTATACAAATATATCGGGTGGCCCAAAAAAAACGCCTTGAGATTTGAACATCAATAACTTCAAAAATATACAGTTCACAATTCCAACATTTACAAAACGTTTACCTCAATCTATTGGTAAGCCATCATAAAAATTTCAGACCTCTACATAAAATACTTTTTTCACAGCTGAGGGAAAAATGAGGTATGGTGAAAAAAACGAATATCATAAACTGAAAAAATTTTATTATTCACATCTTATCAACAAATATGATCAATATGTCCACCGTCCTGCTTACTAACTAATCTTAACCTTTTCTTCCACGACATGATATGTTTTCTGATTTCTGCTAATGTTATTTTGTCCCAATATTCGAATATTTTTTTCTTTAATTACATTTCTGTAAACTTTTCTGTTTGTCTTCATAAATCTTGTCTGCTAGAGTGTTCCATATGCAATAATCCATGGGATTGCAATCGGGTGATTGCGGGGGCCAGTTGTTTTTTTCCAATGCAGTTGACTACATTCTGTTGTAAATAATCCTGTGTGAACTTGCTAGTATGAGCTGCAGCACCATCTTGTTGGAGTATGAAATCGTTTTCATAATACAGACGCCGACAATCAGGCAAAAGATTCTCCTCTTAGAGATTTACATAGGTTTCTGAATGAATTTTTTTATTTTCTGAAATGAATTTTCGTCTTTCCATTCCACGATACACCTGCTAATACTATGATTTATTTGGAAAACCGACTTGTCTGGTGGTAAAGTCTCGATGGAGGAATGTCTTTCTTACGCCGACCATAAACAACATCGTTCCCCGAGTTTCGAGCAATCGCGATGGTGAAATCTTTTTCATCTGTAAATCTATTTTTTTAACATCATTGGACGAAAATATATCAAGCAATTTTCTACAACGAATTTTTGTTTTAGCTCTTATATTGCTGTCACGTCTTGAAACATGGATCTTTTTAAATGCTTTAAGTCCTACGTTCTGCATTCTTTGTATGGAACTTCGACTGATACCTAAATTTTCTTGCAATTTTCCTCTGAAAGAAGTGTGACCCAGGTCGATCCTCTTGAGGTAGGCTCATCATTTCGATCATTGCTATATTGTCTTGAGTGTAAACTGTTTTAGGCCGACCACTTCCACGCTTCCGTGCCGTCGAACCGGTTGCTTTAAGTTTTTTAATTATTCTATTCACAGACGTAACATTACAAGTTATTCCTGGAAATTCCCTCAAAATTCTTGCCCCAGCCCATCTTTTTTCCAGGAAACACTTTGCAGTCATTGTTTTTTCACAGTTAGTTAGAACTATAATTTGAAGGGTAAGTTTAAAAAACAGCATTTAAGATGGGCGTAGCCAATATCATCTGACGTTTTTCAGATACTAACAGATTATACATAGGCTAAGGAAACTACTACAAGTATTAGAATAGTTGCCAGGTACAGCTATACGCATTTAGGATTTAGGATATTCGTTTTTTTCACCATATCTCATTGTTCCCTCAGTTGTGGAAAAAGTATTTTATGTAGAGGTCTGAAATTTTTATGATGGCTTATTAATATATTGAGGTAAAAATCATATAAATTTTTGAAGTGTGAACTGCATATTTTTGAAGTTATTGATGTTCAAATCTCAAGGCGTTTTTTTTGGGCCAGCCGATATAATTGTTACGTATACGGAATCTCAGTTTTGATCGCGAAAGGGAGCATCATGAAGCCGTCAATGGCTACGCTCAAGCTTCCAGTATTAGCTTTTTAATTTTTCTTTCATTAATTCTGTGTACTGGTTTCGTAGTCCGTACCCACATAACTGTTAGTTGAAATTCTACAGAATTAAACAGATAAATGAATTTAAATCCTAAGTTACATGGGCCTTTAATATAATTTTTTTTAAATTCATGTACTTAAGAAATTCAAATGGTTTCGTCTATGTACAAAAATGCTTCGTCTACACGAACAAGCACGTCGCCATTTCGGCGCGATCAAGTTTTGTGTTTTCATGGACAATGCTTTGTTTATAGGCTAAATTAACCTTTGATTAAGTAATGAACTTCCTTATCATATTCCCATGTGTAACAATAGTCGTTCATTGTTATCCCTACACTGGTATCGTTACAGCCATTTGTACCAAGAAATAAGTTGTGGAACACTCGTGAACACATTGAAGTTTCATCGTCAGTAGAGTACTGTTTCTAGAGCTCTACCGACAGATATCCCATTCACTATCAATGCTATACGCTTTAAGTTAAAATGCTGAAACTTGAATAAAGATTTTTTATATTTGGCTGAAAGAGTGTCATGTTCGACCATTGCTGTAAGTATTCTCTGTGGTTTATTCCCTAACACAATATTGCCAAGCTGCTTCGAGGAGAAGCAAGACGTGACAGTAAACATTTTCAATTGTGTACGCTTTATGGTGTATTTCGCCATCGATCTCAACAAAAAAAGTTCAATCGACATTTGGTTAACTGCAGATAATTATTCACGGCGTACACGAAGATACGTCTTAATGATGTGGGGAACCACAGGTTTAGAAGCCTCTTCACTATCCTCAGGCAAGTTTAAATATATCTTGGGGGCCGTGCGAGTTACTTTAATCTTCATCGCAGCTCCATTCACCCAAAATCTAAGTTAAAAAAAATCGCTGTGTAGATGCGCAAAACAATAAAGAAAAAATTCTTTTTAGATTTTTTTAAATTTCTCTTTCGCATCTTTTACTGCTTCAGAAGTAGAATACCATGAAGCACGCAAATTGGTTTCCTTGGAATCTCTCGAATAATTTAGAACATTTGCCAAGTTCACGCGGTAATGATAATAATTGGAACCTGCAGAGACATTCACTTGATTTAAATACACATACTGTAGCATTGACTGATCATCATAAGCAAAATGTTAGTTTCAGGATAGATTTCATAATCGTTCACACATTCTGTCCCAACAGAGTATGCTAATGTACTTTGCATGCGATCGTAAAAGAATAAGCCTGCACTTGGTATTGCGAATTCTATAGGGGCGGTTAATGAACTGTATTGAGAGGATTAATCTTGACGTAATCGGAATCCTCTGGAGATGTCTGAGTAGACGAGATGTTAAAAAGCGAGGGTTCCGATTCACAACATTCATCGGTGTGTGGATGGATAACGGGAGTCCTTATGAACTGACTGGAGCGAACACCAGAACCTACCTTTCACTGCAGAACTACAAATGGGTACGAGAGATAAGGGTAAAGGCTTTGGTTTCATATTCGTTAAAAAAAATGAATGGTAGGTTTCATGCGTTTAAGCATCTCTTTTTTGTTTTAGAAGATTTTTAAAGAAGTTTAGCACCACGAGATGACAACTATTTTTTTTTTCATCTTCACTTGACGTTCCATTTTTCTTTTACGTTATTTAGCCCTCTCTTGAAGAACTTTATAAAGGGATTCTTGGTATAAAATTCTTTTATCATCAAGATTTATTTCTTTATTTAATATATTCAACAATTCGCTCTCCATTCTTTTTAAGTCTATTTTTACTGTGGTCTAGAGATGTTTCATCCTTCTTTGTGTATTGTAGTGAGGCGTACACCTCGTGAGGTAACACTACAAACTTCTTCCTCATACAAACCTAGAGAATAAAGGGGATAAAACTGAAAATAGCATAGGTAGGAATGATCCACCCTTTTGTACAACTTGTTTTCTTTGACACAACTTGTCTTTTACGAGCGAGTGTTCGAATTATGGTCTTGTGACGACGTAAACGACTCTTCTGCGACGCATTCATTGGGACTTCCCATTTTATAACGCTGGGAGAGACTTCGCAGATACATTCTAAAACGTCAGGGGTCAAGGTTTTTTACAAATAACGGTTGTAGAGTAAGTGGTAACTGTGGGAATGTCTTTATAAACGCGAGATATTTATCTACACGTTTCGTCATTCCACTAAAGCCTTACGTTGCCCTGGAAACATCTAACCTGCTTATATCCCAATTTGCGATACATCTTGACGTTGAGCAGTTAAGGCAAGATACTGCGGGTTTAAAGAAATATCCCGCATAAACTTGTTTTAGAAAAATAGGTTTTGATTGATGCAGAACAAACTTATGTGAAAATGGTGGGAGAATACTGTAAACGTTTCAGCAGTCATTTTATTTCTTTCTTGCATAAGCTCATCAATCACAATCGTTGTATGTTTATCATTCTTTAATAATTCACAGGCCTGCGATGCGATGGTTTTGTTGTCCGAAATATTTTATCACGTATATAGTAATGTTTGCACGCTGATTCCGAAAATGATATTAATTTTTCGCCATCACGGACAGATTTTTCACAAAATGTCATATTTCATATTACATATCCATATGTAAGTAACTTTCATCAAATTTTGATTAAAAACTACTGCCTATAAATGCTTATAAATGCTTGGTTTCACCAAGACATCAAAGAAATGGAGAAAAGATATCAGGGAAGGTGGGACATCAGCATGACGGCTGATTACTGCTGGATGTTGAAACGGGATACTCCAGAATTATTACATAAAAGAAAAGGAACAGCGCGTACATTCGAGACTAAAAGGCATAGATCTCACAAGAAAACTCAGGACAAATAAAGATGAATATGTAATTGACGTTAATAGTCTTGTTTCTTTTTAAAGTTGTTTGCATTTGTAATTAGTATAACAAGACGAAATAGGTACCTAATGTAAATCGAGATAAATAATATTTATTTATGTTGTTGTTTTTTCCCTTCTAGTTTGCAGAAAATCCTTACGTGATAGATAAAAATGGACACCTTATTCGAAATCAGCGCAGATGAATTATATAAAATCAATTATTAGTAAGAAAACAACTCTTACAAAGTTCTCATTCGCAGGCTTGTGTATAATCCAACATCATAAATCCCTTCATGAAATAAGACATCTTTGTAATCGTCAAAAATAGGCTGGTAGGCTGAATAGCACCATATAACGGTGCAGGTGCACCATATAACGGTGCAGGTGCACCATATAACTGTACAGGTTTTGAGAACACTGCATCTTTATATTTAATACGGTAACTTTAGCATAAACACAATTTTACCACACCTTGTAGGACCAATTATAGTACATGTTGATAGTCTTGTGAATCTGAATTTTTCTGGAGACGCCATCCTTTACGTGACACGCTCTTAAGCAATGCTTTCACCAAATATAAAGTTTTCTTAAGAATCATTCCTCATATTCTCTAACCTTCTCTCGTTCTTCTTTTCCCGAACGATGACTGCTGCCTCCAGTCAGTAAGAAGTTGTAAAAATTGATGAAGATTCAGAAAGAACTCGACACATCTCGCCGGTACCTTCAATTTCCGTGGCTGATGGTGGGAGGGATCGTAAGACCAGTCCGGAACCATCTATCTCTGTTGTTGAACACGTCCTCGAGGAACCAGCCAGGCTACATAAACCTCCGAGGGAGTTAAGCGAACGATGGTGGTGGATTATGAAAAACAATTCACGTCAGGTATGGATGGTAAACGTTCAAGAGTCGAATCGTACAACTCTGAGAACACGATATTACCACCAACACCGATACCTTCGTCACCAAACCCCTAAACATCGGAAAACATAAATAGTACCACAACCTTCCACATCCTACGCACCGCCTCAAGAGCCTTTTTCTTCTTCTGCTGTCCCATCTACATCTCAGAGAAAAGGAACAACAACAACAACTCGTCCTTCAGACGGTGGTGTATAAATCAAGCTGCCATACAGTGTAAGTAACACCCCCGTACGGCTTAGAAACAAGTACAGAGTTACGGTTAATTCACGGATCGCTTATGCTGATGTCTTCGAACAAGGTCTTTGCAATGTAGTTCGTCTCATTGTGGCATACGCCCTTCAACGTAGCGAGGGACGGGGGCCCCGAATATACGCTCAGTGTAGAAGCCCTAGTTGCGTAAGCCGTGTGGTAGAAGCTGAAAAGGGAGATTGTGACGACTCTAAACGGATATTTTCAAATAATAAATGTTTAAATCTCCAACATTTGAATGGTATATCTAGAAAGATGAAGATTTGTGAATGTAGAGTGTTTCATACGATGGGTGAAAACGAAACATTCAATCATAAATGTGATAAAATTTAGTTAAACGTTGTTAGGACTGTCATATGGTATGGTATGCACCAAGCCTAAAAATAAATCACATACTACTGTATACTACGACATAGAGACGTACACTAACCCTGAGACGAAAGAATTATCCAGCATTTACTCGTGAGCCAAACCCTCTGTAACGAATGTTTGGATGTTGAATGTGATGAACGATGGGGTGTGTAATTGCAAAATCCATCAAAGGAAGATCCGCTGCGTTTTTGCAATTCCTGAGATGGAGCTAGCCGTTCGTCATCGATACAGAATATCAAAGATTTATGAGATGTAGAGGATCCAGAAACTCGATAACCTCTTCATGACTTAAATCAACACTTTCTTGAAAGTAAAGTTGAAGCTTCAGGGTACCCACGAGGTATTAAGACCGAGGTTGAAATAAGGCATATATCCATCGTTACCCTGACTGTGAAGGGATACAGCTTGACCAGGACCATATTGTGCGAAATCCTGGCAAGCGCTTTAGTGCAAAGCTTTGTCTGAACAGTCTTTCAGGGAAATTTGCGTAGATTTGATGAAGTATAGGACCATGGAAATGATGACGACAAAGACGTTCTTGAAATTATGCACGTAGGAAATATGTATATAATACGTAACAATGAAACGAATTGGCTACATACACATCCCGCCTCTCAATAGCTAACGCCGGGTCCTGCCTGCCGATACCGATACTGTGGTGTTTACGGCGAGGGAAGATGAATATATGTCCATTATAGGTGAGTTCCTCTGCGAGTTTACTAATGAGGTCAAAGACGAATATGGAGGCAATGCATATGCGTACTCATTTGTTTCAACCGGGCCAAAAACTTACGGGATACGCGGAAAGGTCGGTGACGAGTTTAAGTATATGGTTAAGCAGCAAACCGTGAGATTGTAAAGTTTGCATCACTCAAAGACCTGGTGTGCATGGAGGATCCAGTAGATGCCTCCTCTAGATCCATGCCTCCTCATCTGGTTGTGAGAACGTACAATCTCCTTGCTCAGAAACTAGGGGGCGGTATGTGCTGGAACACATACCGGAAACGATTCTAATTACCTGGTTCCTATGACGCTGCCTCCTTTGGCTTCGGTGAAATTTGATTAATCAAAGTACATATTTTGACTACTATTTATTTTTAAGTTTTAATGTGTTTATTACTTATAATTATTATTATTATTATTATCATTATTAATTATTATTATTGTCTTTTTATTTATTGAAAGTGTTATTTTATATTTTATTTATTTCGTGCACTTTAAATAAATTATCTCATACATTAGATTCATTTTATGCAAGAAGGAGGGGCCAAGGGCAAACGCCCACAAAAGCGCCCCTCCCATAGAAGAAGAAGAGAGCCAAAATCAAGGGCCGGGGTTTTCGAGATGCCTAGACACTCTGCGTTTTGAAAGATGGGAGGTCATAGACAGGAAGAAAGGTGGATTGAGGAAGATTGTTCCAGAGTTGACCGGTTGAGTAGATGAAAGACTGAAAATACCGATTAACTCTTGCATTAGATAGTTGGACAGAAAAGGAATGAGAAGGTGTAGAAAGTCTAGTACTGCCTGCTCTCTTTAAAGGAGAAGGCATGCAGTTAGAGAACTCAGAAGTGCAATGTCCGTTATGATAGCGATAGTAAAGAGAGAGCGAGGCAACAATGTGGCGAAGAGAGAGATTGAAGACAATCAGTAAGAGGCGTGGAATTGATGAAACGAAAAGCCTTTGATTCCACCCAGTCAAATACGCTCCATACAGGAGCGAACAAGACCCCTGTATAGAGAGAGCAACTGAGTGTGAGTGAAGAAACCGCAGGGGCGGTAGAGCACACCTAACCTCTTAGAAGCTGTTTTAGAAAGAGATTATATATGATCTTTCCAGGAAAGTTCAGGAGAAAAGAAAACAACAAGAATCTTATGAGAAGAGGAAGGATTGAGTTGTGTGTTGTTGAAGGTAAGGGGATGGTCGTGTGGAAGATTTTGACGAGTAGACAGTAGGGTGGATCAATTTTACATTTCTTTCGATTTCCATATTCTAATAGAGACAAAAACTTGCGCATGCATGAGAAAATAGCCTCTGCAAAATCTTAGCTTAATAGGTAATCATCTTCTGCCCCCGGCAGAGCGATGAAAATCATATTTTAGTAGTCAAAAACGTATTTTAAACCCTAGCCTAGAGTCATAAAATTTTGCGTGTGTGTTATTTCATGCCTAAGCAACGATATAAATGCTATGGGAAATATATAAATGCATTATTTAAGACAAAGAGCCGATTTGAAAATATGTATAATATTATACATATTTTCAGATCGGCTCTTTGTCTTAAATAATGCATTTATATATTTCCCATAGCATTTATATCGTTCCTTAGGTATGAAATGACACACGCAAAATTTTATGACTCTAGGCTAGGGTTTAAAAAGATTGGGAGACAGGACAGAACCCTGAGGAACACCACTGTTAATAGCTCTAGGAAAAGAACAGTGGCCATCTACAACTGCAGCTATAGATTGGCCAGAAAGGAAATTAGAGATGAAGGCACAGATAGAAGGATAGAAACCGAAGGAGGGAAGTTTCGAAATTAAAGATTTGTGCTAGACTCTTTCAAAAGCTTTCGAAATGTCTAGCCCAATAGCAAAAGTTTCACCGAAATCCCGAAAGGAGGATCTACAGATCTACAGAAGCTAAGGCTAACAAAGACCCTGAGATCCACTCTAAAGTTAGCCCGAGATAAAGAAGAGAGTAGGGAGTTAAAAGAAGAGAATAACGGGTTAAGTAAGTTGCAAAACCTATCATTCGTTGGTTAATATTCATTCAGAAAAAAGAGAGAGAAACACTCACCATCATCATCCGCCGGCCACTGCCGACAAGTCGGGAAAATAGTCGAAGAGGATAGGAAAGGGGTGAAAGATGAAAAGAAGTAAAATAAGAACGCTTACAAACCATGCAAACACAATCTTAACTCAAACATTGTCATATCATGCAAACTACATACATGCAAGTAAAGAAAGGATAAGAAAAGAACCAAAAAAAAAAGTAGGAAGAGTATAACAAAAAGTGGGTTAGTTTACGCTACGAGCTACATCTAAGTTCGTGTTAGACAAATTTTTTTTTGTTTTTAAATATAACTTTATTGCTGGCATATCACACACTGGCATGTCAGAAGCTGGCATTAATCGTCAACAGACTCAAACCTCGACCATTACCCCCAGAGCTCCTGTTCCTAATTATTTTATTATTTTAAACGACGTTAATATTTTTAAAATGCCTATCTAAACGGTTTTTAAACATATTAACGGTGGTAGAGTTCACGACGGACGCGCGAAGATTATTCCATTTATCAATTACTTTAAACGGAAAAAAGTCTTTACCGATGTTTGTAATGAAACGTCTGCCACGTAATTTAAATCTGTTATTACGAGTAAAGAGTGGGAGGTAAATTGGTCAAATACGTAAGGTTTGCAGATGATAAGGCATTTGTTTGTAGTACTGAGGGAGGACTGCAAAGAATGGTCAATAGCTTGACAACAACGGCGGAAGAATTCGGAATAAGAATTAATGAGACCAAGACAAAGGTAATGAAAATTGCAAGAAGGAAAGGAGCACAAATGAACCTAACGATAGGAAATCGGACCTTAAAAGGAGCTGAGCAGTTTAAATATCTGGGAAGTTTATTAACCAACAATGGAGATTGCAATAAGGAAGTAAGATCTAGAATTGGTATGGGTAAGGTAGCTTTCGAGAGACAGAGAAGACTACTTACAGGTAAACTCAACTTGAAGCTGAAGAAAAGGTTAGTAAAAAGCTTGATATGGAGTGTGGTACTGTATGGAGCAGAAACATGAACACTGAAAACAACTGAAAAGAAATTCCTGGAAGGTTTTGAAATGTGGATTTGAAGAAGAATGCTAAGAATAAGCTGGAGAGAACACCAAAGTAATGAGGAAGTACAGCAACAGGTGAGAGAGGAAAGAAGACTCATTAAGGTGATAAGAGAAAGACAGAAGAAATGGATCGGACATGTGTTGAGAGGAGGAGGATTGTTGAAGGAGGTCATAGAGGGTAGATATGAAGGTAGAAGGCCGAGGGGAAGGAAAAGGAAAGCAATGCTGGATGATTTGAAGGCAGGCAGGAGCTAGCATGAGAAGAAAAGGATAGCTCAGGATAGAACACTTTGGCGGGACACATGTGTTGAACCTGCCTGATAGGCAGAACACGATGGATAGATGGATTACGAGTATTGCTATTATCGAAAATGAACATTTTTTTCAAAATTTACGTTATTGATTTTACTAACGATTTTGAAAACTTCAATAAGCTACCCCTTGATCTAGTTTCGAGTGAATGCAAGTCTAACTCTTTAATCCTATCTTCGAAAGACTTGTTGCGTAGTGAAGGAATTAGTTTCGTGGCTCTTCGCTGAACCCTTTCCAACCTATCAATATCTTCACACAAATACGGGCACCAAAACTGAACGGCATATTCTAAGCGAGGCCTGACTAGGGAATGGTAAAGGGGCAATATAATATTCTTCGATTTAAATTCGAAATTACGCGCTATGAAACCTAACATCCTATTAGCTTTTGCGCAAGACTCCAGGCACTGGTTCCTAACTTTTAAATCCTTAGATACGCGTATGCTTAAATCTACTTCCTCGTCAACGATCGCTAACTCTCTATCATCCATCGTGTACGTGTAATTGTTGTTACGAGAACCTATATGCAAAACTTTACATTTGTCTACGTCAAATTGCATCTGCCACTTATCCGTCCACTCCATAATCCTATTTATATCGTCTTGGAGCATATTTCTATCGTTCACGTTAAGAACTTTACCACCTCTTTGGTGTCGTCCGCGAATTTTGAAAAGTTACTGGTCAAGCCTACAACTATTTCGTTAATGTAGATTACGAATAGCAATGGGCGTAACACTGAACCCTGAGGGACCGCTACCTACATCCAACCACCCCAATTCCCTACCATTAACAAAGACCCTCTGTTTCCTGGCACGAAGCCATTCCTCTAACCAGTTAGCTACTTGACCGCGTATACCGTGCGCTTTAACCTTCGCAATTAATCTTCTATGCGGAACTGTATCGAACGCTTTTTTAAAGTCTAAATAAATAACGTCAGCTGCTCTATGCCTATTGTATTCGCGCACTATTTCGTTATAAAACTCAAACAAATTAGTTAAACAAGATTTATGGTGTCGAAACCCATGCTGACTACTGTTAATCAAATCGAGACTTTCCAAGTGATCAACGATACGATCCCTAACTACGGATTCCAGAAGTTTACCGACAATTGACGTGACGCTAATAGGCCTATAATTGGTAGCTACTGTGCGGTCGCCTTTTATAAAAATGGGCGTAACGTTAGCTAATTTGAAGTCTTCAGGAATAATCCCCGCTTCCTGTGACTTATTAAATATTTGGATCACCTGAAGATCAGGGCCCCCAGCCTTCTTTAGTTAGCCTTATAAGGCTGACTAACGAAAATATCCTAACCTAACCAATCATTAGGTCAACTGTAGGCCCTTGACGATTGGTTAGATTAGGTCGTAATATTTTCGTTAGTTAGCCTTATAAGCTGACTAAAGAAGGCTGGGGGCCATGATCTTCAGGTGATTCAAAATTTTTGTTAAGGGGACTACGATAACGTCTTTCAAATCTTTCAAATGTCTAGGATAAAGCGCGTCCAGGCCTGGAGCCTTGCTAACTTTTAGCTTATCAATATAATGCCAATCTCATCCTCGTAAACAGTTATTTCATTCAAAATAGTTTCACTACTAAATGGAACGATATTGTCCACGTCGAGGACATTATTTACGTCTTCTACGGTAAAAACTGTCGCAAAAAAGTTGTTAAAAATACCCCCCATCGCCTGAGACGTCGGAAGCTAATGCGCCGTTTGCGTCCATTAGAGGGCCTATGTTATCTTTTATCGGCTTACGATTATTGACGTGCTCAAAAAACTTTTTCGGATTATGTTTACTATCCGCAGCTAGAAGTATCTCAAAATTACGCTTAGCATTCCTAACAGATCTTTTAACCTGATGTCTAAGCGCGATATATCTATTAAAGTTAGCTACCATGCCATTGCGCTTATTAAGTCTATACGCTCTGTTACGCTTGTTTATGAACTCACTTATTTCCCTAGTCCACCACTTTAGCCTACGCGGAATAAACTCCCTTTCGATATTAAAAAAAAACTTTCTTTAAACGCCTCCCAATGAAAATTTGCCTCATTACGGTGCTGGTTAAGTGTGCGGTCTACCTACGATTGGTTAGGTTTAATCATGATATTTTCGTTAAAACTAACGAAAATATCATGACTAAACCTAACCAATCGTCAAGGGCGATTGACAATGGGATGTAAACAAACAATTAGTAAACAAGATAGGAAGCTATAATTAAAAGGTAGACCGCCGAATCGTAGATAGACCGCATGCTTAACCAGCACCCTCATTACTCATAAATAAATTATCCCAGTCCACTACTCTCATCCTATCCGCAAATCCATCAAAATTAGCACTACGAAAATCAGGGACTTCTATTACGTTAATATCCTTACTGTTTTCTTTCAATAGCTTAAAACTAATAATTTGGTGATCACTACATCCCAAAGTCTCACCTACTTCCAAATCTTCGATTATATTTTCGTCGTTCGTCATCACCACGTCTAAAATATTGTCACCGCGTGTCGGTTCGGTAACCATCTGTCGTAAAAAATTATCTTCCATGAACTCAATCAATCTCAAACTTTCATCATTACCAGTAAAAGTCTCGTAATTATCGTTAGGGCAGTTAATGTCTCCGACAATTATACTATCCCGATTATTAATAAAGTTACCAAGAAGTGTGTAAAATCTAGTATCGGTATCGAGGGGTTGAACAAGAGATATATAAACAACAACAACATGAAAGCTAATACTACGCACCCTAACATCAACGCATATCGCATTAATTGCTGCTGGAAAAATCTATCTTAACCTCGATAGTCCTAAGGGAATTACGAATGTATAGGGTGTCCCGAAAGTCTTGTTACACCTATGTATAATCTCGGAATATTAAATGATGTTTGGTTCCAACAGGATGGAGCACCCCCCCCCCCCGCCCCCCACTATTCCTTGAGGGTTCGTGAATATTTAAATGAGGTGTTTCTGATCGGTGGATTGGGACATTAAAATGAACATTAAAATGGCCTCCGAGAAGCCCAGATCTCTCGAGTTGTGACAGTGCATTATAGGGATTTATAAAGGAAAAGATTTCTCAAAAACATTATGATCCCAAAGATCCTTTAGTCCGGCATTGGAATCATAACGTTTTTGAGAAATCTTTTCCTTTATAAATCTCCATAATGCATTGCCACAACTCGAGAGATCTGGGCTTCTCGGAGGCCATTTTAATGTTGCATTTTAATGTCCCATTGTCCCAATCCATCGACCAGAAACACCTTATTTAAATATTCACGAACGCTCAAGGAATAGTAGGGGGGTGCTCCATCCTTTTGGAACCAAACATCATTTAATATTCCGAGATTATACATAGGTGTAACAAGACTTTCGGGACACCCTGTAGAACAAAACGCCACCACCAATCCTATGTAACCTATCATGAGTAAAAAGTTTAAAACCCGCTACATCAAATTCCCCTAACAAGTCCCGAGTCACGGTATTTAACCACGTTTCGGTTATAGCAACTATATCGTAGTTCCTGGAAAAAATTATCGCTTTAAATTCGTTCAATTGGTAAATCTCTAGGAGCGCTCCATTTTTCAATATTAAACATACACTCATAAAACATATACCATTTAAAAGCTCACATTTTTCTGAGTCTAAAAATGTAGTAATCCAAAAGTATCAAGAGCAAATAAAAAGTAACTACGTTTAAATATAAAACCCTATACCGATCAATTTGTGATGCGTGATCTTTAGGGGGGCTCCGCCCCCGTACCCCCGAGACCTAAATTATACAAATGATAATGTAATAACATATTCATGTTAGGTTAGGTTAGCGTAACAATTACCAAAAATACCATCTTACAACACAGACTGAAGATTTATAACTTAGCCAACCTTTATAATGTAGTTAATGACGTCACGCATCAAACAATTAATTAAATCTAGTTACTTTTTATTTGCTATTGATACTTTTGGATTATTACATTTTTAGACTCAGAAAAATGTGAGCTTTCAAATGGTATATGTTTTATGAGTGTATGTTTAATATTAAAAAATGGAGCGCTCCTAGAGATTATCCGTTCAATTTATTTCTAATACTAGGCGCGTTACAATAAAAGGCACTTAAATTATTTTTTACCACGGATTGGCGTTTTAAACTATTTTTCACTTCGGGCCGGGGTTTCCCGGACCCACAACGTTTAAAGAGGGCTTTGAGCTGTACAGCTTTCGAACGTTCTCATCGATTAACCACCTAGCCTAGCATTCCCTATTTCACTGAAATGCACCCCATTTTTATAAAAAGGCTAGGATCACTAAATTCTGACCACAGCTTTATGAAGAGTACATTTTCCTGAGCACAAATCTCTTCTAGTTTAGTGTTCAAAAATATTGATTTTGACGTAATCCTAAAATTTAAACCGTGTCTAGGGGTAATGCCTAGAACTAAAGACCTATCTGACCTTGCCTTCAGGGACCTAATTAACCCTCTGTATCTCTCCAAAAGGTCAAAGACTCTCGTATCGGGCCTATACGTTGCAGGATCTTTTCGGTTTGACGACCTGTAATATTTTTTAACATTACTTGTTTTCATTGTCCAGTTTTCATTGAGGATTTCCAAAATAATATTCATGTTTTAGATAAACAAATAGTGAGGCAGTTATACATTTTAGTTTAGAGAATATCATATACGCTTTAAGATTCCAAAATCCCTGAAAGTTTTTGGTCAACTGTGCGCTCATGACGATTGGCTAGGTTAAGTCATGATATTTTCGTTTGTTGTGACAGTAAACTAACGAAAATATCATGAATTAACCTAACCAATAGTACAGTTAACCTAACTGGCATTCAGTTAACCTGTAGCTGGTTTCTTCTTGCTACTACTTGTATTTGCCGGGAAGAATGAAGGATACGAGAGGCAGGCTATCTCTTTGTTGGGTATCTCTTCTAGGGGCCTCTCGTGTCCTCTTCTCTCCCTGTCGTTGGGGGTTGGCGTCTTGAAGGAAAAGCCGGTCGTTTTCAGAGTTTATTGAGTTCTTGGTTGGCTGGGTATTTTACAGAAGATTTTGTTATTTATATACAGCTGAATTAATTAAATATATATATATAAATTTATGTACAATACTTATTTATAAAGATTATATATGATTCTTAAAATTACACAATGATAAAATATATACAATTTGGTACGCGCAAAATTGGTTTGTCGGTAACTAATATAAAAATAATATAAATGCGGAAAATTAACTGCGCGGCCCCACACTACTGCCCACCCCGAGAAGCGGAGCACGTATATCAAAAGTAGAAATATTCGGGTCTTGATTTGAATCGGATCCTTCGTCCAGCTCGCGTTGATCCTCGGTCGGCCTCGTTTCCGGTTGTTGCGTTGTCCTGCGCGCCGTCCTGAGGTCTGTATTTGCTACCTCCGAGGTGCGTCCTCCATCGTCCTTTTTCCTTGCGTGCTTTTTCTCCGATCCGATGTCGTCCGATTGTGCGCCCGGTACCTGTGTGGGACCTGAAACTATATAGCCGGTTTTAAACGATTAATTGAAATGGCTTCTGATGATCCGTTGGTTTTTTCTATTACGAAGTACTTATCGTGGCGTTCGAGAACACGGAAAGGTCCTTGATATGGTGCCTCGAATGGTTTTCGAACGCGGTCGATGCGTACCCATACGTGGCTTGATTTGTGGAGTTCCGATGGAATGAATGATTTGGGGGCTGAGTGAATGTTTCCTTGAGAGAGTTGGGCGAAATCGATTTGCGTCATTTTCTTGGCTAATTCGGAGATGAATTTTGAATTGGATTTTGACGACGAATTGGCGATCATTGGCCTCGGGCATAATAGGGTGGTTCCGGTGACGGTGGTGAACGGTGAATAACCCGATTCGTTGGGGAGACTGCGTAAACCAAGGAGAACTATGGGTAAAGCGGGGAGCCAATCTTGTTTTCGAGCGATGATTGCTGTCTTGATGGTGCGATGAGATCTTTCAATTATTCCGTTGGTCTGAGGGCGATACGACAAAGTTCTTAGTCGGTGAAATCCGATGAGAGCTGAGAGTTCCCTAAAGAGTTCGGATTCGAATTGGGATCCGCGGTCCGTTATGACTTGCAGTGGTACACCAAATCTTGAAATCCATACATCGAGAAATGCGTGTGCTATTGATGTGGCTGTAGTATCAATCAGAGGATATGCTTCTATCCATCTTGTGGCACGATCGATGCAGGTTAGGAGATATCTATATGGGGAAGGATATGTTTGACCGGGCAAAGTGGTTGGCGGTAAGGGACCGACGATGTCGATATGTACCGTTTCAAATCTTGAACTTGGTAAATCGAAGGGGGTTATTTCTGATTTTGTATGGCGAGAAATTTTTGAGGATTGACATGATTCACAATTTCGGGACCAAGTTCGAATATCCTTATTCATTGAGGGCCAAAAGTATCTTGATTTAATGATACGAAGTGATTGCTTGATGCCTGGATGAGAAATATTATGAAATTGATTGAAGATGGAAGATCGATGCTGCTTGGGAACAAAAGGACGGGGATATGGCGTGGATGTATCGCAATATAAAGTTGTATTTTCTGGAAACGGGAACGGCTTGAGACGTGGGAGAAATTCTTGCGTTTCTTGATCTTTTTGTTGAGATTCCGCGATTGCTGATAAATCGAAAGCGTCGATATGTACTGCGTTTACGTTGCGTGAAAGGCAGTCCGCTACGACGTTTTCGGATCCACAGATATGTATTACATCGCATACGTATTCCGTGATGGCAGACCAATGACGTTGTTGTCGGTCTGTCTTGGCTCGTAAGGGACTCTTGTAGGCAGAAACCATCGGTTTGTGATCCGTGAAGAGTATTACTTGACGACCTTCTAAAAATTGACGGAAATGCAGGACGGCTAGGTATGCTGCGAGTAATTCTCTATCGTATGCGGCGTACGCTTGCTGAGTTGTAGTTAATTTCTTGGAAAAGAAGGCGATGGGAACTGGTGTGCTGTCGATTATTTGATGAAGAACTGCTCCAGCTGCTATTTGTGAGCAGTCCGTAACTAAATGAAGGATTGAGCTTGATGGAAGAGGATGACAAAGCGTAACGGCGTTCCGTAGTGCATCCTTGACATCTTGAAAGGCTTGAATTGCTTCGTCGTTCCACTGTAGACTTTTGCTTTTGACTTGAGTTCTGACGATTTCACTTAAAGGTGAGACTAAATCGGCGTAACGGGGTATCATATGGCGATAGAATCCCGTCATTCCTAGGAATCTTCTGAGGCTTTGGTAATCTTGCGGTTGGGGAATATCTTGAATTTCGGAGACTTTGTTTACAGGAGGACGAATGCCTGCTGGGGAAACTTCATGACCCAGAAATTCAATTTTGGATTGCTGAAATATGCATTTTTCTAAGGAAATTCTTAAATTGTGTTCTTGAAGGATCTTGAATACGCGTTCTAAGTCTTTCAAATGGTCAACTGCGTTATTTGAATGGACTAAAATATCGTCGAGATACACAAATACGCAGTCAACTCCTCTGAAAATTGTATCCATGAAGCGTTGAAATGTTGCAGGGGCGTTTCTTAAACCAAATGGCATGTATAAATACTGAAATAAACCAAATGGAGTTGTTATAGCCGTTTTCTCGATATCTTCTGGGTGGACTGGAATTTGGTGATATGCTCTGACTAGATCGATTTTGCTAAAGCATGATTTTCCGTGCAGAGATGTTGACAGACTTCTTATATGAGGAAGTGGATATCTGTCCGGTTTCGTGACAGCGTTTAGGCTTCTATAATCACCACACGCCCGCCATTCGCCTGGTATCTTCTTCGGAACGAGGTGTAACGGTGAGGCCCATGGTGATTTTGAGGGTTCTATAATTCCATCTTGAAGTAAGTTGTTGAAAGTAGCCTTAGCTGAGGATAATTTATCGGGTGGAAGACGTCGAGGGCTTGCAAACACTGGTGGTGCGCTGCCAGTGTCGATGGTATGCTTGACAGTGTTGGTGGAAACTTTCTGCGGTTGAGCTGGTTTCAGTAGTGAGGAGTACTTGTCAAGCAGGTTCCTGATTTCTTGAGGTAATTTGTCGGTAGGGTTAATATTGATGAGGTGAAGGTCTTTGGATTGCGCAGGTTTAGTAGTGGCTTGAAGAGTTGTTGTTCTATCCTTCAAAATGCCATGCTTGCAGTCCACAAGGATGTCATAATGGGATAGAAAATCGGCGCCGAGAAGTGGACTGGAGACTTGGGCGATGACGAATGTCCACCTGAATATTCTTCGTAATTTAGGAATTGATATGTCCAGTGTTACTTCTCCGAATATTTCGAGCGGCTGACCGTTTGCGGTGGAAATCTTTACTGCGGTTGGGTGGAGTTGACAATCATTGACAGAAGTTGGTGGTAAAATTGAGATGCTCGCTCCTGTGCCAATGATAAAATTGACCTTCAGACTTGCGATGCGAGCTGCGACTGAGATCAGCGGCAGGCCGGACATCGCGTTAATCACAGCCTGCTTATCTAGTTTTCCGACGTTTCTCTTGATGGTGAGGAAGATCTTGAATTTGGACGTGACGAGGGGAGCAGCTTGGCGTCATCTTTATTTGGCCACTTGCACCATGGCCTGCAGGTCCTTGCTTGCGGGCCATAATAAAGGTGCGCGCGGCACACCACCGGCCGCTGATTCTCGCTGAAGGGTTTTAGGCCGATGGGGATATTCGTTCTTGGGCTTGTATTGGCTCGAGTTGACGTTGGCGCCGCGTAGCAGCTTTGTTGAGCGAACGGTATTAACTCATCGGCTAGTTTGCCGAGTTGAGTTAGCGTCAGCTCCTTTTGTGCTGCTACGACGGGCGCTATTGAGGATGGGAGCGCCTGGATGAATTTATGCTTCACCAAATCATCGCTGACGCCCACCTTCAGTGCCGTTTGGTGGATATCTTGAAGGAATTGGGAGGGCTTTCCAGTGAGAGGAGTGTTGGAGATGAGTCGTTCGAAGAGTTCTGGCTTCGTCTTTTCGTAATGACTCACGATTTCTTCTTTTAAATCGGTGTACGACTTGTTGGAGAGAGTTGCTGCTGAAATTCGTGAGACGACTTCGGGGGTTAACGAGGCTAGAACATGGAAAAATTTGGTCTCTTCGGATGTTATTCTGGAAATGTGGAATTGTGCCTCCATGATGGAGAACCATCCTGCGGCCGACGCTTCAGAGAACGTGGGTAGCTTGATGGTGACATGGTGCACTCCTGATTCAACAGATTCCATCTTGCGGGAATGTAATTCGGGTCTGCTGCTGCTTCGGTTCCGACCGGCTACTACGGGTGGGCGGCGAAAAGGCGTGGCTTCGGTTTGTTCCACCCGGCGACTGAAGGATGCTGCTTCGGGTCACTCCGGGGTCACCAATTGTAGCTGGTTTCTTCTTGCTACTACTTGTATTTGCCCGGAAGAATGAAGGATACGAGAGGCAGGCTATCTCTTTGTTGGGTATCTCTTCTTGGGGCCTCTCGTGTCCTCTTCTCTCCCTGTCGTTTGGGAGGTTGGCGTCTTGAAGAAGAAAGCCGGTCGCTTTCAGAGTTTATTGAGTTCTTGGTTGGCTGGGGTAATTTTACAAAAGATTTTGTTATTGTATATACAGCTGAATTAATTAAATATATACTGTATATATAAATTTATGTGCAATACTTATTTATAAAGATTATATATGATTCTTAAAATTACACACTGATAAAATATATACAATTTGGTAATGCGCAAAATTGGTTTGTCGGTAACTAATATAAATAATATAAATGCAGAAAATTAACTGCGCGGCCCCACAAACCTAACCAGTTGGTAGAATCTAGAATTTGATGGTCCCGTAGCCATGACTCGTTTTTTTTCCGCCGGCCGTCAAACCAAAAAGATCCCAATACGGTTTAAAAATATATATTCTAATTGATAATAAAAACCCACTCTAATAGAGAGAGTTTATTTCCACAACAGTTTCGATGCCCACTGGCATTCTCTTCGGGTGGATACAGAAAAACGTTCTGTATCCACCCGAAGAGGATGCCAGTGGGCATCGAAATTGTTGTGGAAATAAACTCTGTCTATTACAGTGGGTTTTTATTATCATATTGTGACTTTCACGTAGAAAAAGTGGGTTTTTTTGCATTTATATATTCTAAATTTGTTAAATTGCATATAACTGCCTCACTATTTTCTTCTCGAAAACTTGAATGTTATTTTTGAAATCCTCGATTAAAACTGGACAACAAAAAACAAATAATGTTAAAACATATTACAGGAAGTCAAACTGAAAAGATCCGCGTTGAAAGTCTTTCCGTCACCTCGCGTACACTACGTTTTAAATCAACTATCTCTTCGCTTAACTCGCAAAAGAAACAAACCGATCTCTCGGTAATCGCTATAGGACCGCCGTTGTAATCTTTAAAATCAGTATACCAACGATTAAACCCACACCTAGCACACGACGCTTTCTGCGACGGCATCACGCAAGTTGAGGTAGTTAACGTTTATAACCGCCACAAGTTTAAATTAAATTAAGCCGGCACGCTATGAAAACTTCTAAATCGCTAAAAAACACTAATATTCAGTTACTTAACTATAACAATGTGAATATAAACGCAAGTATATAAAATTCAGAACTTTCCAACAGTAAATTTATCGGCAATATCCAAACGTAGAAGTAATATCAGGGAGCCCAGGGAATACGTCCGCTCAGTAAAGAGTTTGGCTGACCAAAAAAAGGAGTCTGGCTGACCAAGAGTCAGAGAGGTATGCAAGAAGATCGCCAGTAGAGCCTGTCCCAAAGAAGACTGAGAGAAGAAAGGTGTTTAAGAATCTTCCTATTAAGGATAGATTCAAAAACTGGAAAGGCAAGAAATCAAAGCAGTTGGACGATAGTTGGAGGGTTGAGAGCGGTCACCCTTCTTTGGGACAGGCTGAATGAAAGCGAACTTCCAGCACGAAGGAAAAGTACCAGATGAGAGACAGAGACGAAAGAGTTTGCCTAGGCAGGGTGTCAGTACAGAAGCGCAGTTCTTAAGAACAACAGGAGGAACACCATCAGAACCATACTCCTTCCTAGAGTTGAGCCCAGATAGGGCAGAAAAAACATCTTTAAAAGAGATTCTAATTTTAGACATATTAAAGTCAGAGGTTGTAGGAGATGGAGGAACAGCACCGGAATCGTCTGTGGTTGAATTGTAAGCAAAAGTTTGAGCGAAGAGTTCAGCTTTGTTAGGAGAAGAGACGGCAACTGTGCCGTCGGAATGGAAAAAAGGAGGTAAAGAAGAGGAAATAAAGTTGTTGAAGAAGTTCTTAGCTAGATGCCAGAAACAGCGAAAAGAATTAGAATTAGATAGATTTTCACATTTTTGTCGGATGAAGGAATTTTTGACGAGTCGAAGAACAGATTTTGCACGATTCAGGCCAGAAATATAAGGTGAGTGAGAGTCAGGTCTATTCTGAAAGTCTCCTTTCTGTTGCGGATAGCATTAGAACAAGTAAAGCTGAACCAAGGTTTTTGTGCATTAGTAGTAGGAATAGAATATGGAATGTACGCCTCCATGCCCGAGAGAATCACCTCTGTGATGCGCTCAGCACACCTAGAAGGACCCCGGCCATGGAAGCAGCAATCATTCCATGGGAAATCAGAGAAATACTGCCTAAGGGTCTCCCAATCAGCGGCGCCGAAGTGCCAAAGGCGCATCCTCTTGGGAGGATCCAAAGGCCGAATTGGAGCGATAGGACAGGAAACAGATATAAGATTGTGATCGGAGGTGATTGTGCGTATAATTTTTTTTAACCTTTGAATGTGTGTGTGTAGCATTTCCGTTTTGTCATACATGCTGTATAGACTCCGCTCATTGTATGGTGCACGCACGATCAGCAACGCTTGATTTGGTTTTCTTGTCTGGTTATGCTGTATAGGCTACGCCCACAAATCTGGTGTCATCATCAATCTTTGTGTTTATTTTCCTTTGTCGCTCACAATCATCGCAATCGTGGACACTTACTCAGCTACTGAAGTTTTACCATAGTTACCTGTGTGTGTGTGTATGTGTTGTGTGTGTGTGTGTGTGTGTGTGTGTGTATCTGCTTATATTCCTCGCCCGAATTTAACTTTTTAACGACGATGGTGAACTCTGATATTGTTGCAGTACTTCTTTAAAGTGGTACTCTGTGAAATCTGAAGATGTGGTGGATACTCGACGACCACCTTTTCACATCCCTTTTGAAGTTTATAATCGGTCATAATTCACTCAAGGATGATGTATTAGGATGCTCAAGTGCCTTACGGTTATTCTAACAAGAGTATCAAAGGGATTCTTAATGCAAAAGACGTCTTGGAGTATGTATCGACTTTAACCTGTGTCAAAGAATATAGTCAGAGTGAAGTGAAGGAGACAGTTGACGCTCAACGAAGAAAAACAGAGACTTTGTATTATGAAGCTCGTTGACGAATGGTAAGAGAAATCTTATTACGTCATGTCACATCTCACTAATTAAACATTCTCATCAAAAACCGTGAACCTAGTGATTATTGATAACAGAGTGTAACAAAAAATTGTTTATGTTGATTTTTCAATGTTTTTCTGATTATTTAGGAATGATGATTTTAATTTTGGCATTCGTTTTTCTCTACTGTTACTAGATTTTTATAGAAATACAAATTTTGAAATTTTATGAATTTTGCTTATATTAAATATACTAAAGGTTTCCTCAACTTTTCTTTTATCATTGTATATATATTTCAATGCTTAAATAATAATTTCTAACTCTTATTCAATTTTTTCAGATTTTCATGGCTAGCACTTGGGGCTTGTAAGTTCTGTCCAGACTCATTTTGCTATGTTTGCGGATATTACATTGGCCCAAACCAGGTCAAGCACAAGATTGTTGTTGGCACTAAGTTCTACTGAGCAAATGAAACTTAATTTGGAAGATCGAAGAAAAATACAGGGTGTCCATAAAAGTTTTCCCTGTAAACAGTATGCTCTCATGTTTTAATGACGAATCTTACATCCGTTTTCCTTTTACAGGTGATCTCGTACACGCATAGAGTTTCTGTGCTGGTGTGTTTCGTCTACCGCATTCGCCGCTAGGAGCGCTGTAGTAGCTGTTCAGTTAAGATGGCGTCTGTGACAGAGAAGACACAATGTGTTGTGTGGCTTGCAGAAACAAAATCTCCTGTCAGTGTTCAGCGAAGTTTCACAACAAAGTATGGAAAGAATCCACCTGATGTGAAGTTAATTAAGTCGTGGATGAAAAAATTCTTGGAAACTGGAAACGTGGAAAAGGGAAAGAGCAGTGGTAGACCATCAGTTTCCGATGGGACGGTGGAAAACATTCAAACTGCCTTCACACGGTCACCAAGGAAATCGGTGAGACAAGCTTCATGCCAACTAAAGATACCGAATTCTACGGTGCACAAGGTGTTACACAAACGTTTGAAGTTACACGCCTACAAGGTACAAATTGTTCAAGAACTGAAGCCTGATGACCGTCCGAAACGTAAACAATTCGCTATTGACATTTTGAATAGCATTGACGAGGATAATGACTTCTTGTTACGTGTCTGCTTTTCAGACGAGGCTACGTTTCATCTTAATGGTAGAGTCAACAGACATAATGTGCGTATTTGAGGATCGGAAAACCCACGTGCCGTAAGGGAGCATATTCGGGGCAGTCCGAAGATCAATGTCTGGTGTGGACTAATGCATGGCCAGATAATTGGTCCTTTCTTCTTCGCTGAGAACACTGTTTCCGCAACTGTGTACCTGGATATGCTCACCAATTACGCCATCCCCCAGCTGCAGGACAGGCAGCCAACTTTCATCTTCCAACAAGATGGGGCACCCTCTCATTGGGCGCATGTTATTCGTGAAACTCTCGACGCAACATTTCCAAATCGATGGATTGGCAGGGACGGGCCAATCCCATGGTCCCCAAGATCACCAGACATTACCCCGCTGGATTTCTTTCTCTGGGGTCATGTTAAAGATTTGGTTTATGCAGCAGTTGTTCCAGATATCAAGACATTGCAAGAACGCATTACGGATGCAATTGCAACAGTTAAACCACAAATGTTGGAAAATGTGTGGCGTGAGTGTGAATACCGTTTAGACATTTTACGTGCCAGTAGGGGTGCACATGTGGAAGCTTATTAAGTTCATTAACTATCTATCAAAACTTTGTATGTTTATCTACTTATGATTAAAACTGCGTTTGAATACGAGTGTTTATTTAAAAGTTATAGCATGCTTTAATTAGGGTAATCATTTATGGACACCCTGTAATATACCCAAGCATACCATCTTCCATTGCCCCAATTCCGCACAGTGAACCAATTCCCCAACCACTTTCCTTAGAAGTAACTTCCGAAGCGGAATCTCTAGTGAGCAGGATGACGAGGTTGACTTCAAAGGAGCCTCCACACTTCCTAAAACAACAAAACTTAGATAACTTAGCAAGAGACCTAGGTCTTACTAAATCCAATGCAGAGCTGCTAACATCACGTCTCCAAGAATGGAATTTTTATGATACTAGCTGCAATGCTTCTAGCTACAGGAAAAGGCATCTGTCTTTTGCATCTTTGTACGCAGTTCATGAACCTTTGCGTTATTCTTCTGATGTGGCTGGTCTTTTTGATGAAATGGGTGTAGAACAAAATCCAACAGGGTGGCGATGTTCATAGACTCTTCAATAAGAAGTTTGAAGGTTGTTTTGCTACACAATGGCAATAAATATCAATCAATTTCTGTAGCTCACTCAGTTCACCTAAATGAAGACTATGAAAATGTAAAGCATTTACTGGAGAAGTTCAACTATGAAAGATACAAATGGGATGTCTGTGGAGACTTTAAAATGTTGGATTTCCTACTTGGATTGCAAAGTGGATATACAAAGTTTCCATGCTTCCTTTGTTTATGGGACAGCAGGCCAACAGCCCAGCACTAAGTGAGAAGGGAATAGCCTGCCAGAGAGCATTTAAGCCCTAGTAATCACGATGTCATAAACATTGATCTTGTACAAACAGACAAAGTCTTGCTGCTACTCTTACATATTAAACTAGGGCTTGTAAAACAATTTGTGAAAGCCTTGAATACTCATGGTGAGACTTTCCAATATACAATCAATGTTCCCAAAACTGTCTGAAGCCAAAGTCAAATGAGAGATATTCGTTGGACCACAAGTATGGCAGATGCTCTCAAGCAAAGAGTTAGAAGACAAGATGTCTGCTGTTCAAAAGAATGCATGGCAAGCATTTCGGCTTGTAGTACATGGGTTTCTGGGAAATACCAAAAGTGAAAACTACAAAGGGCTTGTTGAAAATCTGATTTAAAATTTTGAAAGACTGGGCTGTAGAATGTCATTGAAGCTTCACTATTTACATTCTCACGTGTACTTCTTCAGAGCAAATTTTGGTGACGTGAGTGAAGAACATGGTGAACGGTTCCATCAGGATATTCAAACGATGGAGAAGTAGTATCAGAGAAGGTGGAATGCAGCCATGATGGGTGACTACGTCTGGTGTTTGCTTCGAAGTAATGATGTTAATAATAATAATAATAATAATAATAATAATAATAATGATAATAATAATGGAAATATTATCACACAACATACTAGTTCATAAAACCAAAATAAAAAAATATTGTAAACATTATAAAAATTCTTAACAGTAGCTGGCTGCTAGTCAAATAAGTAAGGGCTACCTACATCTAAGTCAACATGTAACCCTTGGAGTTTTGGAAAGGAGTGCATGAGAGCAATGCAAGATGGGAAATACTGTACACATGTTCCAAGGATAGCTTAAGCAGATTTACCAACTTGACAAAGATTTTAGGCCATTTTATGCTAAACTAACTGCTATATACTGCATGTTTAATATAGTTTCCTTCATAAAATTAAATCACACCAAAAATTCTCGCAATTTATAGCTTTTTATCATATGTGAAAGCATCTAAAACTGTATAATTCTTCTACTCGATGGTTTAAAAAAGGACATCTGCTAGATCGGATATGATCAAATAAATTATCATACTGATGTAAACCCAAGATGTCTCTAATGTGTTTCCAACAGTTAAGTATGTGCAAGATTCACTTCACCACTTCATCACCATAGAGATAAGGGTAAGATTTAGTTGCTATGTGCAAGAATATAGTGTAGTAATTATATCAAGCTACAGAAGAAATAAAATTGTCTTTATAAGTTTATTAAATTGAACATGAGAACACTGTAATATTCACGGATGGTCCATGAAAAGATATATTAGACTCATAATGCAAATAATGTAAATTTAGAACTTAGATATAGCATGTGAAATTAATTTATAACATATTTTCAAAAAACAGTGCTAAAAAAAATATGTACAGTCACTCAGTTTGCTGAAGACTGGAAGTACAAAAAACTTTATACATGATTTCTTAAATAGTACCTCCTTAGTTAAGTTTGAGAAAAATTAGATACTTTGATGAATGAGGGAGATGTATTGTAAATATGTGAATCTAGTACTAGGCTGTGAGAGAATCCTCTTCCTTTTCTGTATTTTCTGAAGAACCTACCCAACTCTTTCTTATTAAAACTCGACTCTTTGATACTTAATTTTATTGTTTTAGCCTCAAAACCCACAAATGTTCATTTTTTCTTAATTTTTATTGCATCTTCTGCTACAATTTCACTCATTTTAAACAATTTCACTATTCAAAGTATTCAAAGTAGATAAATATTTAGAAAAACTTGTATTACACCTTTTCAAACAATTTTCTGAGGATTTAATAATTCCTTGAAATGGTGTTGACTCGTCCTGTCTTATCAGCCTAGTTTAAGAACTACCAAAACCCAGGGTATTAAAATACTATCTTCGTAAAGCAATACTTCTGCACACTTATACAGGCGCGCTAAATTTAATTACACCGGCTTTCTCAACATCAGATATCAGAATTTATACTGAACGCATCAACTACAAGAGAGTCCAGGAACAGAGTCCATATTCGAGTAATTTAGCAGGCAGGCAGGCAATACATTTTCAGAACTCTAGCAAAGAGATCAACACAGAATTGTAGACGAAGGATAAGCACAAAATAACAGAGAATGTTCTTTTAATAGATTCACAGTAATAACTGAATCTACACACAGTATTAAAACCAAAAGTTAGCAGCTGACAAGGAAGCTTCTAACAGTGGCTGTATCCTCCTGCGCGGAACACGTCAGCGTGGGACACGTCAGCGCGTCAACGTCAACGAAAAAACGTGGAACTTCAACGCGAAGAAGAGGCGACGTCAAACCAAAGACGTCAACGCACTGGTGGCCAAACCTCCTCAAATCTCCGTGCAGCGGGCAGTCTACGGTTGGCTAGACTGGCAGTCGACGGCCTGTTGCGTGGCACGGTCAGAGTGCCGATCAACTCCCGGGACCGGACCTATACCAGCGTGCTATTTTTTTCATTTACGGGGAGCAATTGCATGCCGGACGTGCTCCGGGGACTACTCTTACTCTCCTGCGACATTAAGTTTAATCCAGGCCCCACTACAACTTACACATGTCACCATACAGAAAGACATAGACACAATAGGACCATGAGACACATACAGAAGCATAATATAAACATATTACAGTACAACGTAGATGGGTTCACAAACAAAATCATGCAGCTTAGGGAATTCGTACACAAACAAAACATTCACATAGCACTTATACAAGAAACAAAACTAAAACGCATACACAAAACACCTACCATCTTTGACTTCTCGGCGATCCGTTAAGATCGTACTGGGGACACAGGGGTGGACTCATCACTTACAAACGTAAAAGCATTAGCTACACTGATGAGACCCAAAACATTACAAACACAATCCAAGCAGAAAACACGATAGAAATACAGGCAATTAACATTAAAACACGCGCAAAACAACACCAGACTGATCAACATTTACATCCCACCAAATAGTTCAACTCAGGTACCAGCCAATTACAATCCACAGTTATACAATCTGGCCTCTCTCACTAATGTCATCTTAGGAGGCGACTTCAACGCCAACGCCAACCAACCAACGCCAACCAAAACAACACCAACGGCGCCAACATAGCCACACAACTAAACAGCCTCTTCATTCTTAACAACACCGAAGAACATACACACATACCACATCAAGCAGGATACTCAAACTCCTTCCCAGACATAACGTTCTGTTCCCCTCACTAGCAAAACGTACACACTGGAGAACAGAAAAACAACTCTCATCAGACCACCTGCCCATCATCATTACAAAACGTTCTACACTCTGCCCCCAACAGCCTTAGGCACACTTACGAAAATTACAAGAAAGCTGATTGGGGACAGTTCAAAATACAGACTGAAGAACAATTCACCACATTAAACAGCAAACCCATCACAAACATCAATACAACACTCAAGACATTCAATCAGATCGTCAATAATGCAAAAAATACAAACGCAAAAGAAACATTAGGAAATACAACCCAAATTACACTAGAGAAATAGCCCACCTCATAAAGCAACTTAACAACCTTAAACATAACACACAAACATCACACACAGAAGCCATAAAACGACAGATACAACAGCTCAACACAGAAATAAACAACAAACTTAAAGAAAAACAAAGAGAAACATTTAGGGAATTCATAACAACAGTAAACCACTCCACAGATACATCCAGGCTATACAAGACTATAAACAACATTACCCACTCTAACAGCGGCAGGCATTCACACCTCACACGCGGCTCTCTGTCGCAGCCAAAATAATATCCCAACATATACACAACAAGCAAACATTCTAGTTAATGACTACGCAAAGATAAGTCACCTAAACAGAGACAACAACCAGAAACACGCAGGCACACAAACAGCCAGACACAAGAAAACCTATAGACTCGACACGACCATTACACCCTTCAATACAGACCAGACCACCAAGATCATCAAAAACATTAAGAATTCGAAGGCTACTGGACCAGACAACATATCTAACATACACCTTAAACACTTGCGCCTACAGACAATACTAGCTCTCACAAACATCAACACATATTCATATCAACACCGTATTATTCCTGACATATGGAAACACAGTAAAATTATTACACTACTCAAACCGAACAAAAATCCAACAGAACCAGCTTCCTATAGACCCATTACTTTACTATGCACACTCCAACCCACCAAATCACCAACCCACACATACTACGACATTACTCACTAACCTCACGCAGCATATCATGGATACCATCAACTCCAGACGACCAGCTCAACGTACACTATTAGCAACAATAGACATTAGTAAAGCATTTGATGCTATCCCACGTTTCCCTCTCATAAACAAAATAGTCAACATAAACATACACAATAATAAAAAAAGGTGGCTGACCAACTATCTTTTAGGAAGATTCTCACATGTCACATTTAATGGCAAGTCATCCAAAAACAAGCTTTTTCCGAACGGGGTCCATCAAGGCTCTCTTCTCTCACCAACACTGTTCAACTTATACATGCAAGACATTCCAACACCCATAGATAACAAGATTACCTTATCATCATATGCAGATGACATCACTCTAACATCCACCCACAACAACATCGAAACCGCTACAAATAACCTACAAACATACATAAACAGTATACAAGAGTGGTTCACACACAATAGACTCAAAGTAGCGCCCACAAAATCAACCATGACCTTGCTTACAAGGAATACAAAAGAACACCAGATAACTCCACAGCTTACACTAAACACCACCAACATTCCACACACTCACAGGACCAAAATACTTGGGGTCACATACGACACATCATTATCTTTTGAAAACCACATTCAGGACATTTAAAACAAATCTACGTCAGGACTTAACACGATTAGAGTACTAACAAGCACAAACTTTGGACACCAACAGGAAACATCATCACTCATATACAAACAATATATTCGCTCAGTTATGGAGTATGCTAGCCCATGCTGCGCACGCATTATCTCAAACACACACACAAACACCTTACAGACAATAAAAAACAACGCACTTCGTATCATTACAGGATGTTCTCAAACAACACCAATAGAACACCTGCACACAGAAACAAAAATACTGAAAATTAGGGAACATTTAAACATGAGGGGAACACAATTCATGGCAGCAGCGACAACTAACCCACAACACCCTTGCCACTGCATGTACGATCATGCACCAACACCTCGCCCCATTAAGGTAACACCAGAGAGACATTATAACCAATTACTGCATTCCATACCACGCCCTACAAACATCACACAGTACAGAAAGCACATATACACACCTAACCCACAAAGCACTGACACGACTCGGTCCGAATGCGATCCTATGTGCGAAGTCGCCACCCATTGACAGGTGAGAGACCAGCCTGAGCAGATCGGATCGAGTTAACTTAGCACGATTCCGATGTGGACATCACCCCAACTTACAGACATATAAACACAAACTAGACAACTCCACAGACGACACCTGCCACCTGTGCCAGGACACACCACAAACAATTGAACACATTATGACAGACTGTACCGCTCTATCACAACATAGAACACAACACAACATCACTAGTTCGCTGAACCTCTGGTCCACTCCGGAGAGGGCGATCGATTACCTGCGTGCCGCTGGCTTACTCGATCAGGGTGGGCTGATCGGCTAACCAACAACATCAGATATCAGGGGTTGATCATTTACTGTAACTTTCAAGATTAACTAGTTAAGTTAATTTGAGGATCTTACCAACTAGGTTAAGTTAAGTTAGCACATATTTTGAAAATTAAGTAGTGAAGTTAATTTGAAAAGTTGACTAGTTAATTTATTCAATTAGCTTTTGCTTTCTTGGAAATAGTCCGTAAAACCACCGTTATACCTAGCCAGGCATGATGTTTTATATTTAACACAGAATTAACAGAAGAATGCTTGTTCATATATTAGAGTGAAGTAAATCTAAGTTAAGAAGGTTAGAGCACACTCAAAGAATAAAAGAACTTGTATTGAGAGAATCATCTTGTGTTTGAAGGGAATCCTAGGTGTGGGAATCCCATACATTTGGCTGTTTCCTTTGTGTGTGTGTGTGTGTGTGTGTGTGCAGGGGCGTACACAGCATTTCTTAAAAAGGGGGGCACATACACACACACACAATGTATCGTAGCATAGTGATATATATATATATATATATATATATATACAAGGTGTCCCGTAAGTCTGGAACCATAGGGCAAAATGATAAAAACGGCAATAAAAACGTTGAAGAGAATTTTGGGGACTGTTTGTGAAATGAGCGAGGATGGTAGCGGCTGTGTCATCGTCGGTGGATGTCCTCGGAGGTCCACTGCGTGGTTTATCTCCTATGGATCTCGTTTCCCTGAACTTTGCTACAAGTTTGCCGACACAGCTGTGTGTTATCAGCGCGCGGTTCGGATGGATGCAATCTGTTAAATTCCCCAGCAACCTTCGTCTGACTCCGGTTTCCTACGAGCAGAATTACCTGGAGGCGTTCTTTCTCACTCAAAGACATCATGGGCACTTGCATAAACGGAAAAACATGAATTACTTATATTACCCTATGTTTCCAGACTTACGGGACACCCTGTATATATATATATATATATATATATATATATATATATATATATCCTGAGAGGTGAATTTCAATAAGGCTATTTAGAATTAACACATCGAAAACATATAATTAAGAGATTGAAACTCATTTCTCCATCGTATATTTCATCAGAATCGTCAAAAAAATGATAAACTAACAATGCTTTAATACGACGAAATATGATGATGGTTTTCAGAGAAAAGAATTATCCTGATGCATATAAACTATGTTAACAAGATTTGGACCTTTTCCAGTTTGTGTACCGTTTTTCATATAATTTATTTTTGAGAATATTTTTGTTAAAACTAACGAAAATATCACGACTTAACCTAACCAATTATCAAGAGCGTACAGTTGATCTATTAGTAAATAGTAAATACTATTCCAGAAACAAACAATGTTATAATTAATAATAGATCAACTGTACGCCCTTGATAATTGGTTGGGTTATGTCGTGATATTTTCGTTAGTTTTAACAAAAATATTCTCAAAAATAAATTATATGAAAAACGGTACACAAACTGGAAAAGGTCCCAAGATTTTAATGTGACTAATCTATAGGCTAGCAAACTGGGGATGATACGGTATTGTTACAGATCATACAGTCATAATTATAATCAGATTAATTGTTTATTGGCAACAATTTATTAAGCCGGTATAGTTATTGTTATTATCATTAATATTATTATCATTATCATTATTATTACACGTGTAGTTTTATGTAATGCATCACAAACATAATTAATAATTTGTTTCCTGTAATACATTATTTATTTTAAATTAATAATGTCTCATTAGCCCCAAAATAGCATAAGGTTTCACATTAGTCCCGAAAGATTACAATTCTTAAGACTTGGAACATTTTGGTCGTGAATCTGTGACAAACGCAAAGGGAAAAATTATGTTTCATTTTTATGATCTTAATGATAATAATAATAATAATGCTTGAAATATGCAATCTCTGCACAAAATCTTAAATATGTTCGTAAGATTATAGTAAGGCAAAAAGACTCGTATTCATAATCACATTACATTTTTTTCATGTTAAATATGTTTACTAATATCTAAAATATGCTTGCATACGATAAATTGTCATAAGTCTGCATACGAAAATACTGGCTAAACCCAGTTAAACCTAATGATTCTACTTCTAGTCTCACGAGAATGCAGTTATTAAAACATTAGGTACAAACTTACAGCCTTACACTCTTAATAACCTATAAAGAAATCCTGTGTGTTTGTGTATTTTCCTCCAACAATACATCCCAAATTAAAAACGACTTTCTTTCAATCTTTTTTTCATTTTTTTTTCCGTATTAACATTTAGCAACAATAAGAAAATAAAGCTGTGTAACAATATTTTATTGTATTGTAGGCCTAATACTGATAAGGTACTTGAAATGAGTTAGATTTTCAGTAACAACACCTATACAGATAATCAAATGTTTTCTAAACTAAAATTATTTACAAAATAAGTATTACAGTTTCTGGTCTTACAATAATACGATGCTAGTAGGTAGTAAAATGCATAAACGTGAAAATGGCCCAAAAGTATGCCCTCGTCATCCTAGTTGCAAACATTAGTTTATCCGCTTTATAAAATATTTGACTTGAAAATTGGAAAAGTATGAGTTATCCCTATAATTGAAAATTAGATATAATTTATTTGAATTTAGTTAATATTTCTATTAATCTAATTTCATATAATACAAATATTAATTCAGAAACTTGTATAGGTGTTAAATCATAATTAATCTCATATTTGCTTTCCGTAACATCTATATTTAACCTGAAGAAAGAAATGAATGTATTCGCTTAGCTCTACAGTAAAAATGGCTACAGTAAAAATGTTCTCGAGAACACAACACAAGTTGTATGTTTTGAGACATACATCTTTTTGTATAGGCCTTTTTCTATCCATTAAACCCTTTTTAATGCATGAAAGGCCTCGTAGCACATTTGAAAAAAATATGTCCTGGAATCATTGCAATACATTGCATTGTTCACAGACATAATCTTGTAGCAAAAAATATGAGTCCAATTCTACATTATTCACTTGGTATAGTTATTAAAACTATCAATAAAATAAAATCACATAGCAAATATGATCGCCTATTCAGGAAGTTTTGTTCTGATCATGATGAACAGTATGTAAGACTTCTTTTACATACGGAAGTCAGATGGCTCTCCAAAGGAAATTGCTTAGCAAAATTTCTAAACCTTTTCGATACCATAGTTAACTTTCTAGAAAGTGAAGGGGACGGAGATATTGCTAAAGAAATAAGAAAACATAAAAATAACATATATTATATAGCTTGGATATTTCGAAAGCTTAATGAGGTATCACTTCAACTTCAAGGAAAATTTATTACATTGATTGATTGTAAAACAGTATTGAAAGCATTTACTGAAAAATTGGAAATTTTTCAAGATAATTTACTTAAAAAAATGTTTCACAGCATGCCTGAGCTGGCAGAAATTTGTTCTTCACTTACCAAAATGGATCTTGAAACGTATTCTGGACACTTATGTTCGTTAAAAAGTGACATGAACAAAGATTCTCTGATTTATTTTCCTTTGAAGTAAAACCATGGATGTTAGACCCATTTAATTGTGATGTTAGTTCAGCTGAAGAAGAAATTCAAGAAGAATTAATTGAATTACGATGCAATGATAACTCAAAATACATGTATGATAAAGTAGGAAAGACTGAATTCTGGTCATTAAAAGACTGTAAAACACCATATCCAAGGTTATGGACCGAAATGGCCAAAATAATTGTCTGTTTTCCAACATCATATATGGTTGAAACTGGGTTTAGTTCAGTGAATAAATTACTAACAAAGGAAAGAAACAGATTGGATGTATGCAGAAGAGGTGACATAAGAATTAAGCTCAGCGACATTGAACCGAACATTGCATATTTAGTAGAGAAACACCAATCTCAAGGATCTCATTAAATAAAATAGTAAGTTTGAAAGTTTTTTATTTCACTTTTTTTTTTGTGTGTAGGGGGGCGATTTGAAAATAGAGTGGGCAAAATTTTTTTCAAGGGGGCGATGGTTAAAAAAAGGTTGAGAACCACTGATCTAGTCCCTTATGAATGATCTTAGCTTCTTGCCAGTTTGGCAGGTGTCCGTACCTACCTGCGTGCAAGACAAGTGAGTTAGATGTTCGACGTAGACGCATGTCTGCTCTCTGTTCATATAGTCTTTTTTGGTAAGCCGCGCCCTGACTCCCCATAATAAACGGCAGAGTAGCCATTACATGGAATCTCTTAAATTACACTACGTTCATTAATACACTCATTTTGTTTCGTCCTCACCATATCGCCTATCTTTATCCCCGAAGAATTGGCTAAATAAACTCCCGCTCCTCTTAGGAATTTATCGATAATTTGGGCTCCTCTTGAACGCGGAACCGTTATATACTCTTTATCTACATTATTTTCAGTTTCACATCCACGCCGTTCTGATATATTAATTGCTTTTTCTTTAGTTTAACTATTAATCCTTCGGGATAACCTAACTTTCCAAACGCTTCCCTGATGCATTCAAATTAATTCACCAAATACTCCTCACTACATATTCTAATATCTCTCAGGCAGAATCAAATCAACACACCTGTCTTAGTCCTTTCACTATGAGCAGATAAATAATGAAGAAAGTCATCTTTATTTGTAGGCTTTCTCCAGACTGAAAATTTTGCACTCTCACCCGATATCCAAATCATTGCGTCTAAAAAAGCCATTTTTTCCATTTTCTTCTTCCACCGTAAACTGTAGAGCACCAATCACATTATTCAACATTCTTAACTTATTGTTTATATCCGTGTTCTCTGGAACCACTACTAACACATCGTCAACGTATCTAAACCAAGCTGCACCTCTTCCCATTATCCTAATAAATCTGTCCGTCTCAAAGGTTTCCATATAGAGACTGGCCATGACAGCGCTGAGTGGTGAACCCATGGCCAGGCCTCTGTGTTGCCTATACTCTTCACCTTGAAATGTAAATGTATCAAACTTCACACACAAAGAAATCAGTTCCATGTAATTCTCCCGTGTTACCGGAAGAACGCTGGCTTCGATGTTTTCTATCGCTCTTCTGACCGCCTGTAATGCTCCATCCACCGGAACATTTGTGAATAATGGTTTAACATCGAAGCTCGCTAGTTTGTTTCTCTCCGTCAAAATTAATGTGCTTTAGCCTCTGTAATAAGTCAGAGTTTCTTAAATGAGCCTTACTTATTGACCCAAGCGCGGCTGAAAGCGGCTTAGCTTGTTTCTTGGCCAGCCAATGAGGCGCGCTACCGATACCAGATGTTATTAGTCTCATCGGTATGCCAGGTTTATGTACTTTTGGCAGGCCTCTCATTCTCGGCGGGCGGGGGGTTTCCTCCAGTAAACCTATTAGCTTTCTTCCCCTCTCTGACCTGTTCAACACTTTCCTCACCTCCCGTTTGAATTATTTTGCCCCTTTCGTCGGCTTGAGTTATAACTATATCCCGGCATTTTCTCAAAGTGTTCAATGCCTCCCTGTGTCTTTTGGGTATAGCACATTGCTTTTTGCCCGCTAGGGCCATGCAACACGACAGGATACCTTGTTTGAACCCTTTATCCACGTCGCTCTCATTCCATTTGTAGTTCTTCGTTACGTGTTCCGAGTGGCTCCTCCGGTCTACTCCAATATCGAATTTTAAACCCAGCGACAGAGCCTGTATTTCTGTTGCCGTTAATTGTTTCGTAAAGAGATTTAACACTAAGTCTGCTCTTCCAACATCTTTCCACGCACTGTTTTCGTATAAATATTCCAACTTTCGTTCTAACCTCTCTTTTTGTCCTTTGCCTTCCCTCCCCAGTCTCGTGATTAAGTGTTGAGGCAGTTGAACACTATTTATATTATCCAACAATGCACGTAACCTTTTCGTTAGGCTAACACATCCCTCTTCTAAATATACTCTCGCGCTCTCACTATATGGTCTGTCTTCACTTCGTAGTTGCTTTGGAATAGATCTCGGCAATACTAGATCGTCCAGACAATTCCGAAGAAACGTTCTGCGATTTAAGCAACTTGTGATTTTCCCCCCTCATAGGTTCTTTACTCGAGTCTGGGCATATTATGCACAGTTCATAGGCTGTAATCAGAGGAGTAGTAATCATATCTCTGGATATGATAGAGAGGGAGTACAACAGGAGGAGGAAAATCGCAAGTTGCTTAAATCGCAGAACGTTTCTTCGGAATTGTCTGGACGAAGAAGTATTGCCGAGATCTACTCTAAAGCAAGCCATAGGGTCAAATAGTTTATATAGCTTAGTCAAATAGTTTATAAACACTACATTGCAAACAAATTCGAACCCATAAGATCAAAGGAAAGAACAACCAGGCAAACGAACGGTGACAATACTTTCTAGGCATTATACCACTTTGCAATGCTTGTAATATATTCTCTCGTAAGGTCGCACATGATTTTGTCTGGGATTAGGCTTTTGCGACTTAATTCTCAAATTCAAATCTGTTTAGACTTCAGTTTAACCTGGCTAACGTTTCGTCCAGGGGTTCACGACTCTGCCCTTGGTCCGGTCCTGTAATTCAGTTGTTGCCTTTAGGGAGGTTATTGTAACCATTGAGAACGATCGTGATCTAAGAAGTCCTCATCTAGACGGAACTTGCAAAGTCTTCACTGAGTACAAACCAGAGGTTACCGTACGAAGTATACCTGATTTGGATCAGCTGAAGATCATGGCCCCCAGCCTTCTTTAGTTAGCCTTATAAGGCTAACTAACGAAAATATCACGACTTAACCTAACCAATCGTCAAAGGCGTACAGTTGACCTAGCGATTGGTTAGGTTAAGACATGATATTTTCGTTAGTTAGCCTTATAAAGCTAACTAACGAAGGATGGGGGCCCTGATCTTCAGGTGATCCCCTGATTTTACTGAACACAAAACCCACCACTCCGTCGTAATTTCTATTAATTAATTTTTTTTTTAATTTTTCAGTTTTTCATTTTACCCCGTTATATGTATAGATACATGTAGTTAGATTTATTCGTTTTAATTATTGAACCCTTGCCTATACAATCAAATTACTTGCGTAATGGATGATGTCAGTATCGTTGGTCTTGCATAAAATTTTGAAGTTTTGCCTTTCTTCTGATCCATTTCATAAGTGTGATCGCCGATATTAGAAAATGTTGGTTTTGCGAGTAAAAGTTTTGTCTGATCAATCCACCCTCTGTGTTTGATAATTCGAACTTGAAATTGGTGAGTTGTCCTGCCAGGTGTAGGATGAATTACATTCATCACAAGTGAATTTATAGATCAGAGATGAGCAAAAACAGTCAGAGTTTTTTTTTAACGTGAAAGAAAGATCCGATAGTGCAAATATTAATGAAGTACATTTCATGTCAATCTCAAGAAAACTTTTCAATTAACTTCGTTAATTTTTTTAGTGTTATGCTTTCCGGTCTGAAACGGGATAATTATAAAGCATTTGATATTTAGGGTCTGCCCACTTGATTGGTTTTTATGAAAACTTAATATTTAAATACTTACTATACTTTCTTTTTTCAAAATTTTTATTAAAAACATTTTCCTGAAAATCTTTTTTCAGAAATTTTAATTCATTGTGAAAATGTTTATACGTTCCGTTTACTAAGGTAAAGACAAGATCCACCTTGTATTTAACTGAAGTGAAAGACTCAAATTTTATTCTTAATTCGGTAAAAGTTTTCCTTAGACTTACTAAAGTGATTATTTTCTCTTACTCTATATGATTGTCTAGGAATGGTAAAGCATTGTTAATTTCTGTTCCTGCAATGAAGTAAATGTCGAGGTGAAGTCTTTTAAAAAAAGTTTGACATGGTCCTGGGACTAAACCAGAAAAGTATCATCGACATACCAATGCAGTGATAGAAAATAGACTTAAAATGGGACGGAAAGCATCTGCCAGCCATCTCTTCCCAACCTTTTCCAGTAAAAGGCACTCGATTTGAAATTTGCATATGTTGAGTAAGTTTTGAATTCTGAAAGTTATTTGTGTTTTTGTTGAGCACAGCTAAGACTCGCCTGTACCACCTGGTTGGAAAACATTCATCAAGACTCTTTGTCCGAAATTATTTCGATAGTTACAGTCTTCAAACGATTAAAATGACGACATTTCAAACCTTTGAAAAATCACGTAAACAAAAATTTTAAATTCATAAGATAGCTCAGAAAATTTAGCTTTGTATTTCTGCCAGACGTAAGTTCTTTCTTCCGTATGGAACACTGCCAAATATTAATTCCTTGTTAAACTTTTACAATACTATCATCAGTGTTCCCAGTGGGGATACGAAAGTATCATATGGATACTTTTTGATATCAGTAGTACTATCTTACGCCGCTGACCTAAATAATAGGAAATCGGTAAATTTTCAGATTTAGGATACTTTTTTAACATATTTTAGCCATTTTCCTATATTTTACTGGAGCACCGACAATTCAGCGCAGGACAATTCAGCGCCGACAATTCAGCGCCGACAATTCAGCGCAAAGACAATTCAGCGCAAGACAATTCAGCGCCGACAATTCAGCGCAAGTCAGTACAGTTAAAAGTTTAGTTAAAAATAATAAAAATAAATCGCAATAAATAAAAAAGAGAAAAATTTGTATATTTATATATATGCTAAATTGGGTCTGTATCGAAGGAGTGACATTTCAAAGGAGTGACATAACAAAGGAGTGACATAAATACCGTAACGAAGGAGTGACATAACGAAGGAGTGACAAATCGGAGATAAAATTCAAAGGAGTATAATTATTAAAATTTTATTTAAAAAAACAAAATTTGTTAGAATTGTTAAAATTAAGATTTTATTTCAAAAACTAGAAACCTAACCTAACCTAACCTAACCTAACAGTTGCAAGCCTCTCTTCCCTCTGGATTTGTTCTTTCTTCTTCTTTGTTGGTATTTTCGCGCTGAATTGTCTTGCGCTGAATTGTCTTGCGCTGAATTGTCTTTGCGCTGAATTGTCTTGCGCTGAATTGTCGGCGCTGAATTGTCGGCGCTGAATTGTCCTGCGCTGAATTGTCGGGTCACGATTTTACTACAGATGAAATGCGTTTATGATTGGTAATTCTTCACCACTGCCCGTGCGCCAGACCGTACACGTTCGGTAGCGGTACTCGCCCTGATATAGCTACATAAATCTTAAAATTATTAAATATTTACATCATATTTACACCATTTATTTATTTATTTATTTATCAAAGGCAAGAGCGAGAGAGATGTTCTCCTTAATTTGCTCAGCAAAAGAAATAATTCAATACATTATTTACATAAACGCAAAACGAACCCCAATTGTTTAATTAACAATAAAAGAAATACAATTGAATGAAAAACAATTGGCAGAAAAATGCAATCAATATAATAATCACACACTTTATATATATATATATATATATATATATATATATATATATTCTTAAATAATCGAGTTCCCGAAAACTATATATACTTTTATATTATAATTCTATATTTTTTTATAAAAAAAATTCCGCGAAATCAAAGTAATTGCAAAGAAGAGGAATCACAGTTCTTTATTCATTCTTTTTTTTTATTTTCAAACTAGTTTCAATTAAATTTAATTAGTACTTTCTTGCTAGTATATTAAATTTGAATGAAAAACAATTGGCAGAAAAATGCACGCAATATAATAATTGCACACTTTATATACTCAAATAATCGAGTTCCCGAAAACATATATATACTTTTATATTATTATTTTATGGGCTACGTCGTGCCCAATGTCGTAACACCGCTTCCCGTTGATTAGCTAAGTTAAGCGACATCGGGTCTAGGTAGTAGTTGGATGGGAGACCGTCCTCCGCGCTCAGATTATGTAGCGACCCGTGGTTCGGATCCCAAGTAAAGCTGCAGGTCCTCTCCGTCATATGACCTTAGATGTTGCGAAGGAGGTTAAACAACTCCAATTAAAAAAAAATTATTATTCTAAATTTTTTTATAAAGAAAATTCGAGAAATCAAAGTAATTGAGGAAGCCCAGTTCATTATTCAATTGTTTTTTATTTTCAAATTAATTTCAATTAACTTTAATTAGTACTTTCTTGCCAGTATATTAAATTTGACAATAAACATAAATATTCTCATAACATAAAATTTTAACAGTGTCTGCATACATTTGTCAACCCTCTTGTCGTGGAGATAGAGTGTAACATTCTATACACAACAAATGAATAGCCGACCAAAAACCAAAAAGGTTACAATGGAATGCAGTTTTACCCACTTTCATCCCAAAAACTCGTTTCCATCTGATCTCGCTCGTATTATTATTATCGTCATTATTATTACTATTATACATTTTTTCAAAATTAACACACACACACACACACTTTGGAAGTACTCAACAATTGGAACTGACTGGAATTGGAATTGATTCAAATTAAAATTACTATTGCAAATGAGATAAAACTGAGAGAGAGAGAGAGAGAGATCACGAGATAGGAATACACGCGGTGTGAATGAACTTTGAAACTATTCTTTTTATTATACTATTAATTTCATGCCACAGGAAAGATAAATGATCATTTTCCAGTTATATTTTCAATAAATTATCGTTTACATGTAAAAAAATATAAAATAGACTTTCTTTTACTCCACCTTAGACCTACAGATTAACGTGGAATCCGAACCAGCAGCAACACAGCGTATTAATCACTAAGTCACCCAGGGTACCCATTTATCTACCAACCAATTGTGCGGAAGGCTGAACAGCTGGATTTTACCGCGCGCCGGTTGCCGTCGCTGGGCCTCGAACCCAGAACTAATGGATTCGTAGTCAGCGACGCTAACCTCCGAGACGTGACATTGAATGAAAAAACAATTGGCAGAAAAAATGCAAATTATATATTAATATAAACTTTGTATATATATATATATATATACAGTATATATCGTCGGACGGAGAATTCAGAGAGCGCTATAACATCAAAATTACAGCAGCTACAAAAATAATGGGAATCATGTCGAGGAGCTTCCGCAGCAGAAAAGCAAACATCATGCACAAATTATGGAAGAGTATGGTCCTACCAATAATTGAGTATTGCTCAGTACTCACAAGCACATACAGTAAACGAGACAATGCGAACATTGAAGCTTTACAAAGGACTTTTACGTCTAAGATAGAGGAAACGGAAGGTGAAGACTTTTGGTCTCGACTCCAATCACTGAAACTCTATTCTCTCGAAAGAAGGCGCGAGCGGTACACAATAATATACATATGGGAAATACTTGAGGGGTCTATCCCTATTATTAGAAATTAAATAGAAACAAACTGGAATGAGAGAAGAGGCAGATTTGTACGGTCCCAGCTGCGGTGGGACAAGGGGCCATGAAAACGTGGATGGAAAATACCCTCAGAATAAGAGGCCCAAACCTTTTCAATGTCCTACCAAAAGAAGTGAGGAATTTCCAGCACACCGACCTGAAAAACTTCAAGAACCAGCTGATAAAAGAAAAAAGAAAAAAATACTCTACTCGAAATAGTGCATCCGATGCTTTAAGCAATACAATTAAGCCTATTGCCGTAAGAGTTTTATAAAAAATTGTAACAATAACACTTCTTTTCGTTGTAATGGACATCACATAATTTCACGCAGAATAAATACAAAAAATATGGACTCATATTCGAGTGACTGACTAACTCATTATGATGACCTTACCTTTGTGTGAAACAGAACGGAGACATTTAATCTCCCTTATTATACGATTTGAAATAGCTCCAATAACCAAACCCCGTTATTAACCTCTGCCTCTTACGTTAACAACCTAATTTAACCCAGAGGGCACGCCTAGAATACTTGTTCCGTTGGCGGTTTGCGTAAATGTTTTCTTTTGTATATATACTATATTAAAAAAGTAGATCGAATTCAAAGCATCTACAAAATTTGAATTGAACTAGTTAATTCTAAATTAATTATCTCATATAAAGGAATGAATTATGAAAATGTACAACTCATCCATTCACTTACCCCACCCCATTGGTATATTTATTCATATACATATATATATATATACACGCGCGCGCACACACACACACATACTGTATGTTATGAGGTATATATGCAGTATGCTTATATGCTTATATATATATATATATATACACATATATATATATATACACACAGGGTTCTACTTCTCGAATAAACACGGGCTTGAAGACCTGACTTCTCTTACTGTGCATTGTCATAAGCACATTTAAAAACGTAGAAGATTGAGGGCGTCTTATAAGTTTCGTACTCTTGTGGAAAATGCACATCATACCAAATGTATCACACCACCTTAGACCTATAGTTAACGTGAGCCACGTCCCATCAACGCCCAGCATCTTAAAGACTAGACTCACCATGGTACCTACTTATTGGATTGAGATTAGTTAATTATACGACACAGCAAAGCAATTATGCTGTGTGTGTAGGTTAATGGAGAATATATTTAATACACGGATTTTCGAAAGGCCTTTTAGAGAGAGAAAAAAAATATTTAACCTAAAAGGACAACGCTACATATTCATAACTTAACCCTACAAGCAATTCCGGCGTTAAAGGGTTAAGTCAAACTAAAATAACGTCTAAGCATTTTATTATTTTCCTTAGTATCCTAATTTCCACAACGCTAATGTTCTAGCTGAACCCAGCCCTTCGATTTAATTAAAAGCACACACACACACACGCACACACACACACACACACACACACATATACGTGTGTATATATATATATATATATATATATATATATATATATTTCATGAAATATATAGAAAAATTTAGGGTGATGCAAATGTACTTATACAGTAGTAATATTAGCTAACTGTAACTTGCTTACCTTTTTTTACTTCACCCAGAATTGTTCGTTTTGACTAAGATCAAGCTTGTCACTCCACCTTAGACCTTGAAAATCTCCTCTCTGTTGCTGCTAGCATTACAACAACTAATGTTAAATCAAGGGTTTTTTTCATTAGTAGCAGGATTAGAATATAGAATGTATAAAATTAACAATATCTTGTTAAAATGTCTTTCGCTTTTAATCAATGCTTGTTAACCATGTGCTAATCTCTCTTTATTTCTTTGTCCGTTGGACATATGTATATATTTTCGTCTCTCGCCTTCTCCATTCCCTTGTGGGTTTGTATCATTCATTCATTTCATGTGCTTAAGTGTGAAATTTATCCTAAAGAAATGTTAGTTAGGTTAGGTTCAGTTAAGTTACGTTAGGAATTAGCCATTTCCTTAAGATAATATTGGTATGTCTACGATATTCACTCCCTGCACCTTTGTTCCTTCCACAATGATCTCACCTATATCGGTCCACTCTATGTTGGGGTCCTCAACAATGCCCTCTTCTTTTGTCTCTCGAACCTGCTTCTCTTTCCTCTTTTTTGTATTTTTGGGACATGTCTTTCCACAATTTTCAGCGTCTTTTCTTCTATGGTCATTATCATCTCTTCCGTTGACTTGGTCACAAAAATGGATTTGCAATCTATTACTTCCATGCTGGATGCGACATCTTCCCAGTTTATACCTTTGGAATGAAAATAAAAAATTTCGAATTTGCTTCTTTCTGTTCGTGTTCTTTCCTTTCTTGTTGCTTTTATATTGGTTGTTATTTCAATAATCTTTTGATCCGATATTATAGTTGGGGATATTTCTACATTATCTATTAGGTTGCTGTTGTTTGTGAACACCAAATCTATGCAGGTGTTTTTTCTTGTTTTCTGTTATTTCTTGTGTTAACATAAATTCATCAGCCAGAGCTAGTAGCATTATATATAGGGTGATTCAGCAAAGAGTACATTAAATTGGAGGATGAAATCCTTGGATAATTCTAAACCACAGTGTCTCTATGGTAAAATGTCAGATTCTGCATAGTTTCCATGTTACAATACATTTAAGATGTTGTATTAATGAGAGTGAATATGAATTGAAACCCCAGTAGGTTTTTGTAATCATTTATTCACAGATCTCTACAGTGTGACCCCCCTTTGCTACAACCTAGAGGAAATGTTCAAAGTTGCCCCCTTCTGCCTCAATGCAGGCCTCTACACGTCGTACCATTGAATGTCTGACGCGTTCCAGAATGCCTGGACTATGTTTAATTTGCTCGCACCTGTCACGAACACGTGGCCATATTCCTCTCTTGTTTGAACCTCTGTATCATACACCAACGTCTTTAAATGGCCCCACAGGTGGAAATCCAAAGGGTTAAGATCTGGGGAGCGAGATGGCCAGGGAACGGGGCCACCACGCCCTATCCACCTGTTGGGATAAACAGTATCCAGATATTCCCTTGATGCTCGGGCAAAATGTTCTCTTCTGGAACGCGTCAGACATTCAGTGGTACGACGTTTACGGGCCTGCATTGAGGCAGAAGGGGGCAACTTTGAACATTTCCTTTAGGTTGTAATAAAGAGGGGTCACACTGTAGAGATCTGTGAATAAATGATTACAAAAACCTACGAGGGTTTCACTTCATATTCACTCTCATTAATACAACATCTTAAATGTATTGTAACATGGAAACTATGCAGAATCTGACATTTTACCATAGAGACATTGTGGTTTAGAATTATCCAAGGATTTCATCCTCCAATTTAATGTACTCTTTGCTGAATCACCCTGTATATCAATCTGGAGAAGTTATGCTGATGTTATACATTGAATGCAGTGTTACAAAAACGTTTCGTTCAAATGCTTAACTGACATACAACTTATATGTAAAAATTTTAGCAGTGATAGGATTTCACTCAAGAATTGATTACTATAAAAGTTGGGATTTGTAAGAGAAGACCTAACCTCTCCTTCACCAGCTCAATACTCCTCTAAAGAAACTTAACTCCTTTCATTTGAGAATAAAGTTATCACAGTAAGAACTCATTTCTACGTCCTATCCTTTAAAAGACAACATTAATAAATAGGGTTGAAAACCTTAAGGACCACAGAGTGAAGAGCATTCAGATAACAGAGCTCGAAAGAGGAAGAACTATCAAACCTCAAATAAGTAATTGGTTTTAATACATAACAAAAAGCAAGTTTAAAGTTAACTAAATATTATGTAAGCTTAAATTTTAAACTAAATATCAGTTTTGAAGAAAACTTGCGCCTATGTTTAACCATGAACAGAGAAGTGCGTAAAACCTTGAAATCGTAGTATCAAAATTATTATGAGTTTTTTGTAATTTTAACCCTTAAACTCTACCCGGGGTACTATTGTGCCACAGTACCCCAGGAATTCCTAGCGTAACTTTTATAATGGGTTATCTCGCGCTTATTCTCTCTCCCAGAAATTAACAGGTGGTAAGATATTAATAAATTCATCCATTTGAATTATTTGTCCTAAGCTCCGCCCCCTGTATGATCGATCATAATCTGCGTGCTCAGTTGACCGCGGCAAGCCCATGGATCTCAGGTGTATATTTGACGAAATCCCACGAAGACGAAAAATAGTAATGGCTACCTTTAATATTGCGTATTCGACGTTTATGAAGTGGTATTTGGCAAAGTGTGAAGATAAAGTTACTGAATGACTCCCTATTCCACCTTCGTTTGATACTTTTAAAGCTACATTGAAACGTGCGAAGCTTGAAGAACAAAAGATACAAATACTCTACGGCTACTCTGGCGAGAGCATTGAAGGATTTCGTGGTACAAGCGATGCATTGAACTATGTTGTAGAACTAAACTTTATAAAAGCTTACAAGTAAAGAGGTTAATTAAAAGAGTTAAAGACGGTTTCTGGGTCATGGGTAGATGACTTATCGAATGAGCACTTAAAATATGCCAATAACATAGTATGTCTGCATATATCATTGCTCCTATCAGCCATGCTTGCTCATAGCTATATCCCTGCAGAGTTCATGAGGGTATATATCTTGCTCCTGGTCAAAAATAAGTATGGGGATATTCTGTCCAGCAATAATTACAGGCCTGTTGCTGTCTCTTCCTGCTTCTCGAAACTATTAGAAAAACTCTTGTTACTCCGATTAAATTATTTCCTATGGACATCTAATCAGTTTGGTTTTAAAACGTCCCACTCAACTGACCTGTGTATCTATGTACTTAAAGAAACAATATCGAAATACAGTGACAGTAATTCAACTCTTTATAGCTGTTTCTTAGATATAAGTAAGGCATATGATAGGATGAACCAAAATATTTTATTTGAAAAACTAGAAGACAAGGAAGGTTCCCATGTACATATTAAATTTATTGAAATTTCGGTATTCCCACCAATCTTTTACAGTTAGGTGAGGCAATGTAATAACCGAATGTTTTGGCTTCTCTTGCGGGGTGAGACAAGGCTCCTTGCTCTCCCCTATGCTGTTTAATGTGTGTATTGACGGATTAATTGCTTCACTTAATGAGGTAACAATGGGATGTTGTATAGATAACAAAGATAAATAACTTAGTTTATGCCGATGATATGGTGGTAATAAGTCCCTCTGTTAAAGGTCTGGATCGGCTACTAAACATGATATTCTTTTAAATGTTACAGAAACTAAGGTTATGCAATTTCTTCCTAAAAGCTGTATCAGCCAGCTGATATAAGGTTTAAAATGAAAGGTGAAGTAATTGAGGAAGTACAAGAGTTTAAGTATTTGGGTGATGACTCGGATATGAGAAAACAATCTCGAAGCCTGTGTGCTAAAGCGAATATGACCATAAGGAACTTTCGATTCTGTACAAGTGAAGCTAAAGACACTCTCTTTCGTACTTTCTGCAGTAATATATACGGACAGCAACTCTGGGTGAATTATAATAAAGGTTCTGGCATAACCCTAAATTTGATGGACAACAGGCCTTTTAGACTCTTACATAAATTACCTCCAAGATGCTCGGCTTCGCAAATGTTTGCTCCCCGCAATGTCCTGAGCTTCCCGGAAGTAACAAGACGTGCTCAATACAGTCTAATGCAAAGAACTAAAAAATCAACCAACCCGATTATCCAAGCTATCCATGAGTCCTGCCATTTATCCTCTTAGCTATGGAATTCTTGGTACGAAAACGTTTGTCTGTAGCTCCACTTAACTACGACATCACAGTATTATTTCTAATCAATTGTATATATTTCTATCCTTAGTATATGAACTGTCATTGTATTAATAATATTTGTCATATGGACTATAGTCTGCCAATATACCTTTTCATTTTCATTTTCATTTTCATATACCGTGAAGTGGGAAAAACAACACGTGCAGAAGAGAAGCAACGGTTATGGTTAGTGAATCTTGTTGATGAGTAGTGTGACAAGCGATATTATGGCATGTTGCATCATACCGAGAACACATACCCTGCGACTGAGAAGGTAAATCTTTTCATAATGGAGAATCTTAAGTATTTTTTCCACTACATTAATATATATCATGACGAGGTTTGTAGAGAGGTTATGGCTAAAGGCCTGCTCGAGTTTTTATTAGAATTTAGAGAAGAGTATCGTTTGCTAAGCAAAAAGGAATAATATTGGCACATGTTTCTCTCAAATAGTGCGCCGGAGTGTAAATAAAATATGTTTAGTTCGTAAAAATGTACGAAAATGTCTGGTTGGGTAGGTAGATAAATGGGTACCCTAGGTATTCTACTGGTTAAGACGCTGGGTGTTGATCTGGAGGTTGAGAGATCGAGTGCGGACAATGACTTTGTAATTTCTGAGCGCCCCTGCTGGAGCGTAGCTCAGATGGTGCTCCTGTAGTATGCGGTCTACCTACGATTGGTCAGGTTTAATCATGATATTTTTGTTAAAACTAACGAAAATATCATGACTAAACCTAACCAATCGTCAAGGGCGATTAACATTGGGATGTAAACAAGCAATTAGCAAACAAAATAAGAAATTATACTTGAAAGTTAACCGCCGAATCGTAGGTAGACCGCATACTACAGTAGCACCGCTCAGATTCAACGTTAAACTGTAGGTCTAAGGTGGAGTAACAAGCTTGACCTTAGTCAAAATGAGCAATTCGGGGTGAAAGAAAAACAAGGTAAGCAAGGTACAGTTAACTAATATTACTACTGTATAACTACATTTGCATCACCCTAAATTTTTCTATATATATAGGGTGTCCGAGAATTATCTGTACAAGTTTTGGCTGTTATTAAAAGTCAACCATGAAGTGTAGAAATTCCAGTGTTGTCCCATTTTACAGAGAATCTCATTAAGTTTTTTCTGATACCAAGTTTTGACAAGTTTTTTAGAAATTCCAGTGTGTCCGAAAATTATCTGTACAATTTCATCTTTTAATAAAATTCTTGATAACACACGTAAAATTCTTAAACAAGATTATTTAGAATCTGTATTTTCAAGAGTTTCTTTTATTAAAGTAACTTTGTTACAAACATTCGATATGTGCACCATCAGGTGCATACACACGGACATTGATGATTTAAAAGCAAGAATCACAGCTGCTATTGAGCGAATTGATGTGGATATGGTGCAGCGTACATGGCAACATTTGGATTATCGATTGGATGTTTTGCGAATCACTGATGGTGCACATATCGAATGTTTGTAACAACGTTACTTTAATAAAAGAAACTTTTGAAAATACAGATTCTAAATAATCTTGTTTAAGAATTTTACGTGTGTTATCAAGAATTTTATTAAAAGATGAAATTGTACAGATAATTTTCAGACACACTGGAATTTCTAAAAAACTTGTCAAAACTTGGTATCAGAAAAAATTTAATGAGATTCTCTGTAAAATGGGACAACACTGGAATTTCTACACTTCATGGTTGACTTTTAATAACAGCCAAAACTTGTACAGATAATTCTCGGACACCCTGTATTTCATGAAATTATATATATATATACACACGTGTGTGTGCGCGCGCGCGCGTGTGTGTGTGTGTGTGTGTGTGTGTGTGTGTGTGTGTGTGTGCAGTTAATTAAATCGAAGGGCTGGGTTCCTCTAGAATATTAGCGTTGTGGATATTAGGATACTAAGGAAAATAATAAAATGCTTAGACGTTATTTTAGTTTGACTTAACCCTTTAACGCCGGAATTGTTCGGAGGGTTTAAGTTATGAATGCGTGTATTTGACAGGTTACCAAAATGTAGCGTCGTCCTTTTAGGTTAAATGTTTTTTCTCTCTCTAAAAGGCCTTTTGAAAATCCGTGTATTAAATATATTCTCCATTAAACTCCACACACAGCATAATTGCTTTGCTGTGTCGTATAATTAACTAATCTCAATCCAATAACTGGGTACTCTGGGGAGTCTAGTGTTTAAGATGCTGGGTGCTGATGGGACGTGGCTCACGTTAACTATAGATCTAAGGTGGTGTGACAAATTTGGTGCGATGCACATTTTCTACACGAGTACGAAACTTATAAGAAGCCCTCAATCTTCTACGTTTTAAAATGTGCTTATGACAATGCGCAGTATTAGGGATCAAGTCTTGAAGCCCCTGATTATTCGAGAAATAGAACACTATATATATGTGTATATATATATATATATACACAAATTTACTGCATATATACTAAATATATACCTCATAACATACAGTGTATATATACCTTATGAACCTTATGAACCTTATGTTGTTTCGTGTGTTGGTCTCTCTTCACACGGAGGTCAAGCTGGTGGCCCCGCCTCTAGGTCTGGCCTGGTGGAGGAGCCGAGTTACTTTCTTGCGCTCTCCACCGTACATAGCCAGGCACGCCCGGCTCATCTGGTACTGTCCTGAGCCAGGCATCCAGTCTTTTCTTGAAGACTTCAACTTTGACCCCCGTTACGTTTCTGAGGTCCTTAGGAAGCTGGTTGAAAAGTCTTGGCCCCTGACAACCAAGCTATTTTCCTTCAGGGTTGAGGAGGTCCCTTGTCGTGCTTTTAATTTGGGAACACTACACATTCTGCCTTTCCTATTTTCCAGTGTTGTTTGAATGGTAATTGGGTTTAGTTTTAGGTTTGGTACCAGTTTTTCGATCATTTTCCATATGTAGATTATGATGTACCTCTCTCTTCTTCTTTCCAGTGAGTACAGATTTAGTTTACGTAGTCTTTCCCAGTAGTTGAGTTCTTTGCAGCCATCAATCTTGGCTGTGAAATGCCTTTGCGTTTCTTCTAGTTTATTAGTTTCTTCCTTTTTATATGGGGACGTCAAAACTGAGCAGTATTCAAGTTTTGGTATAATCAGTGTTTTTAGCAGGGGAATCATTACTGTCCTGTCCCTTCTCTTGAACGTTCTTAGAACCTGTCCGGCGACTCTTTTTGCTTTATTTATCGCTATCTGATTTTGTGTTTCGAATTTCGCATCATCTGTCATTATTATCCCGAGATCAATCGCTTTCATGCTTCTCTGAATTTCCTGTCTATCTGGAGCATAATATGCAGTCTGTTTAAGTTCTTCTTTTCTACCATATCTCAAGAGCTGAAATTTCTCGGCGTTGAATGACATGTTGTTGTCTTCTGACCATTTGTATATTTTGTTCGTGTCCCTCTGCAAGGCCTCCACGTCATGTACATCGCTGATTTTTCTGCTGATCTTTGTATCGTCTGCAAAGGATGTTACTATACTATTGCTGTTTACTCCGCTGTCTATGTCTGTTAGCATGATAATGAACAGGAGTGGGGCCAGTACTGTCCCTTGTGGTACTGAGCTGCGTACTTCCGATTCTGATGATGATATACCTTGAATTTTGACGACCTGCAGACGATCACTAAGGAAGTTGTAGATCCATTTTCCCACTTTGCCTGTTATTCCCATGTCTTTAATTTTATGTCTATTATACCATGGTCACATTTATCGAAAGCTTTAGCAAAATCTGTGTATATAACATCGTAGTTGTCATTGCCTTCCAATGCATCTAGGATATTGTTGTAGTGCTCTATTAGTTGTGATAGGCATGATCTACCTGATCGGAATCCATGCTGATTTTCGTTGAATCTTTCCCGTGTCTCCAGGAAATCATAAATTTTCTCTCTAACTATTCTTTCAAATACTTTGGTGAGGTGGGACGTCAATGACACTGGTCTATAGTTCTTTGCTTGAGATCTGTCCCCTCCTTTATATATAGGGACAATGTTTGCTCTTTTCAAGATGCTCGGTATTTCCCCAGTGTCTAGGGATCTTCTCCATATCCAGTATAAAGGTGTAGCTATTTCATTTTTACAGTTTTTAATCAATAATGCGTTCCAATTGTCCGGACCTGCAGCTGAATGTAGTTTCATTTGTTCTATAGCTCTCGCTACATCTTCTGGTGTAAACTCAAAGTCTGTTATATACTCTCCTTGCAATTCCTCTTCAAAGAATGCATTTATGTCAGGTATCGCTTTGTCACTTTTTGGGGTACTGAAAACTGATTCATATTGAGCTCTCAATGTATCAGATATTTCTTTTGGATCGTCGGTTAGTTCATTATTTCCCGTCCTTAAGGGCCCAATAGCGGCGCGCGTTTTTGTTTTCCTTTTTGCATAGCTATAGAAGTATTTTGGATTTTCCTTTATTGCTTCTACCGCCTTTTCCTCTTCCCTCTCTGTATGGTCCTTAATCAGGGCTTGTATTTCCCTATCGATACCCTCCAGTTTTTCTTTATTATTTTCCTGCCATTATCTCCGCAGTTTCCTAACTTCGCCTCCACTCTCTTTCTTTTGCGGAATAGTCTTCTCTTTTGCCTTTCTAGCCAGCTCCTCTTTCCTTTTGGCTGTGATTTCGGAGCATATTTTTCTAAAATTCTCAGCGTTTTTTCCTCCAAGTTGTTAGCATTTCTTCAGTTGTTTTATTCTCGAAAATTGTTCTCCATTCTATTTGGGCCATGTGCGATCTGATTGCTTCCCAATTTATAGTCTTCGAGTTTAAGTTAAAGGCCCCGAATTTACTTCTTTCCACAATATGTGTATTGTCTTCTAATGCTGCCATCATATTTGTTGATATCTCGATTAAGTTGTGGTCTGAGATAATGGTTGGGGTTATTTTTATATCAGCAATCAAGTTCGTGTTATTCGTGAATACCAGATCCAGGCAGTTATTTTTTCTGGTATTTTCTGTTATCTCCTGTGTCAGCATAAACTCGTTTGTGAGAGCCATCAACATTTTTGCTTGTTCCTGATCTTCTCTTGTGCCCCCCTTGTCCTGGTGAATATATATATTCCTATTCACCTTTTTGTATTTTATAAATGGGAAGTTAAAGTCTCCGCAGATCATTATATTGGGGGATGGAGGGTTTATGGCCTTTATTAGCTTTCTAATGTCATCAATGGCCTCCGAGAATTTTTCGGTTGGGGTGCTTGGAGGTCTATAGATGACTATTACTATCAAGTTTAGTTTTTCTATTTTCACTGCTAGGAGTTCCACATAGCTGTTTGATTTACTTATTATCGTCTCTGTCATATGACCTTCCTGTACATATATAGCACAGCCACCTTTCCGTCTCGTCGTTCTATCCGCTCTTAGTAAGTTGAAGCCCTCTATATTTATCTCTTTCTTATCAATACAATGTTCGCAGTTTTCACAATTTCCTTGGCAATCTTTAAGATGAGTTTCTGTGAGGCATGCGATGTCCGCCCTTGTTTCGTCCATAAATCCTTTCAGGTACGAAACCTTATTGAGTGATTGGTTTGGTCTTATTCCTTGAATATTAGCCAGGACAATTTTTATGTTCTCTGTTTTTCGTTGCCCCTTGTGCATTTCAAGTTCGTTTTCCTTCGATATCGCTTGATTCGTTGCTCTATGATCCTCCGAAAGAGATCCGTTTCCTCCTACTTGTATTGGTAGCTTCTTGCCCGGTAGCGATTTGGCTCGGGGGTTTCCAGCTGTGTCAACTGCATGTGGATGACATTTAGCATTCGTAAGGTGTCTGAGATGTTGAAAAAATTTTCTTGTTCGCTTATTGTGTTCCTATTGTTGTTCCTATTGTTATTTTTATTCCTATTGTCATTTAAACTTTTTCCTTTGTTCGTTGAGTCCGTCGGGAGATGTTGATAGTAGCATTTATTCCCGAATTTGCAGGTTCCGTATTTTGCGTAAGTTCTGCAAATGTCCGGGTGGTAGAATTTACATCCGTCTCCAAATTTACAATGACCATTATTATAGAAGAAATTGCATATTGGGGGATGTTCATATATACATTGTCCTCTTTTAAATCTGCAATTTCTTTTATATAATACCTGCATATAATTCCTTCCCCATATTTACTCTTGGCTTTTGTTTTTTGCTCCTTATTGGGGGACAGTTTTACTTCGTTTACTTGACTGCCCTCTTGTCTTGTCCTATTTGTGCTATTTGTGCTAGTTGTGTTTGTGTCCTTCGTTGCCCTTATGCTGTGTGTTGTCTTTACACTCTTTGTCGCCTGTGTGTTTTCGGCCTCATTTTGTGACGGTATTTGAATTCTTTCTATTTCGCCTTTCTCCGTTTCTTCCGTTTTCCACTGTTCTTTGTTTCCACTTTCCTCTTTCATTCTCTTCTCGTAGTCTCTTTCTGCTTTAAATACCGTAAAAGAGTTTAATTCGGTCAAGCAGTTCTCGCAGAAAAATTTTATCCATTAAACTGCTTTGCGTTCGTTATAAGGGAGATTTTTTCATCTCCCCATTCTAGGCATTTAAAATCAAAAAGTAGCTGACAAAAATCGCACCTGATCGCCTCTGTCTCAGCTGTTGCAGTTTACAGAACCACAGAGTTGCATGTATGCATTAATTTCCATGTTGGTGAAGTGACTCAAAAAGGGGGTATTATGGGAGGTATTGGGTGGGGGATGACTCAAGCTGTGTGAGGGAAAGAATTTTCCGTTACTCCAGGGTAGGGGATGTGGCACGCTGTATACTTCTCACTGATTGGTCCTCTCGACTGTGGCTGCGGGGGATAATGGGGGGATATTTGCGGGCACTTCAAAAAACAAAACTTTCCTCACAAAGAGACTCGGAAAAAACAAAAACAAATGCTGTATATATTAATTCACTTTGATTTTATTCACTTTTTTGGTATACGCCGCGATTTTTACTTTTTTAAAAAGAAATACCGCTATGCACTATCAATTAACTCAAAATATCGGCACCGTTTAAAACTGATTAACTGCAGGATTTTTACTGTAATATATATATATATATATATATATATATATATATATATATATATATGAATAAATATACCAATGGGGTGGGGTAAATGAATGGATGAGTTGTACATTTTCATAATTCATTCCTTTATATGAGATAATTAATTTAGAATTAACTAGTTCAATTCAAATTTTGTAGATGCTTTGAATTCGATCTACTTTTTTAATATATATACAAAAGAAAACTTTTAAGCAAACCGCCAACGGAACAAGTATTCTAGGCGTGCCCTCTGGGTTAAATTAGGTTGTTAACGTAAGAGGCAGAGGTGAATAATGGGGTTTGGTTATTGGAGCTATTTCAAATCATATAATAAGGGAGAATAAATATCTCCGTTCTGTTTAATACAAAGGTAAGGTCATCATAATGAGTTAGTCAGTCACTCGAATTTGAATCCATATTTTTTGTATTTATTCTGCGTGAAATTAGGTGATGTCCATTACAACGAAAAGAAGTTATTATTAAAATTTTTCATAAAACTCTTCAATAGGCTTAAGTGGATTGCTTAAAACATCGGATGCACTATTTCGAGTGGAGTATTTTTTCATTTTTCTTTTATCAGCTGGTTCTTGAAGTTTTTCAGGTCGGTGTGCTGGAAATTCCTCACTTCTTTTGGTAAGACATTGAAAAGGTTTGGACCTCTTATTCTGAGGGTATTTTCCATCCACGTTTTCATGGCCCCTTGTCCCACCGCAGCTGGGACCGTACAAATCTGCCTCTTCTCTCACTCCAGTTTGTTCTATTTAATTTCTAATAATAGGGACAGAGCCCTCAAGTATTTTCCAGGTGCTCGGACCTTTCGTCGCCGGACGTTTCGTCGCCGGACGTTTCGTCGCCGGACGTTTCGTCGAACGGACGTTTCGTCGTCGGACGTTTCGTCGAACGGACGTTTCGTCGAACTGACGTTTCGTCGAACTGACGTTTCGTTGAACGGACGTTTCGTCGACAGACGTATCGTCAAATGGCTATTTCATATTTCTACCACCCCCTTCTCAGATAATGTAATGGTGCAATTAGAGGTTAATCAACCAACCAGGTAATTGCGCTCTTAGAGGTTAATAAACCAACCAGCGTCCACAGCCGGGTAAAGTTTACGTTCCCCCTACATTATCCTAGTGTAGTTTACATTCCCCTACATTATCCTACTGTAGTTTGCGTTCCCCAACTTTGTCCGCGTATACCTAATCAAATAAAACGTTAAAACTAACGAAAATATTACGACTTAACCTAACCAATCGTCAATATATATATATATATATATATTATATATATATTGACGATTAATTAGGTTAAGTCGTAATATTTTCGTTAGTTCTAACGTTTTATTTGATGGATTCATTTAAAAAATGTCTCCTAAAGATCCTAGTGTAGTTTACGTTCCCCAACTTTGACCTAGTGTAGTTTGTGTCCCCTTTTGTGTCGGGGAAACGTAAACTACACTTGCTCCTAATATATTAATATAATATATTAATATATAAATAATATATAATTACTAAATATATATATAATTACCAAATATATATACCTAAATACCTAAAAGCAATACCTAAAAGCTATTGCACATAATTTGTAAGTTTATAGGGGCACAATTTTAAAATTTCTTTCTTCCGAAATTTAAATAAATATATCTTATTTTTAAATGAAAATACAGTTCTTTCCAAAAAAAAAATCCCGTAAAGGAAAATAAACCTCCTTTTAAACAAATTCATTTTATTTTTACATGAAAATGAAGTTCTTTTAAAAAAAATCTTTCGACGAAACGTCCGTCGACGAAACGTCCGGCCACGATTTCTCATATGTATATTATTGTGTACCGCTCGCGCCTTCTTTCGAGAGAATAGAGTTTCAGTGATTGGAGTCGAGACCAAAAGTCTTCACCTTCCGTTTCCTCTATCTTAGACGTAAAAGTCCTTTGTAAAGCTTCAATGTTCGCATTTTCTCGTTTACTGTATGTGCTTGTGAGTACTGAGCAATACTCAATTATTGGTAGGACTATACACTTCCATAATTTGTGCATGATGTTTGCTTTTCTGCTGCGGATGCTCCTCGAGTTGATTCTCGTCGGACGATATATACAGGGTGGGCCGAAAGTCTGGATCCATAGGAAAATATTTATTTTAATACATAAATTACAACAAATGGTATATACTTAAAATGAATATCAACTTTAACTCGTAAATGCGTATCCGTGATACTGTACAGTAGTTCGTACTCCAGTATAAATACTCAAATACTTTTTTTATTTCAGCCCAGAAATGGCTTCGAATCTAACAACAGAAGACCGGGTAGAACTTGTGCTCATGTACGCAAGACAGGGCGCTACACACAGAGAAGTTGCTACCGAATTCAATAGAAATCATCCTGATAAGCATCCAGAAACACATGCGACTGTTGGCAAGTTGTTTAAACGTTTCAAAGAAACAGGAAGTGTACATGATCGACGGCGTTCTGGTCGTCCAAAAACTGCAACTGATGAAAATACCTCTGCAATGGTTTGTGAAACTTTAACGAATAGTCCAGTAAAGTCAACAAGAAGATTGTCAAATGAAACACGCATCTCGAGAATGTCAATTCGAAGAATTATTAAAAATCATAAATTCCATCCCTAAGTGTCTCGATGTCAGAGGCCGCCAATTTGAGCATTTGTTATAATTTGTTGTTTATACTGGAGTACGAACCACTGTACAGTATCACGGATACGCATTTACGAGTTAAAGTTGATATTCGTTTTAAGTATTTACCATTTGTTGTAATTTATGTATTAAAATAAATATTTTCCTATGGATCCAGACTTTCGGCCCACCCTGTATATATATATATGTAAAGTGTGTATTAATATAGTGCTTGCATTTTTTCTGCCAATTGTTTTTTCATTTAATGTCACGTCTCGGAAGTTAGCGTCGCTGACCACGAATCCATCGATTCGGGTTCGACACCAGGCGACGGCAACCGGCGCGCGATAAAAAACCCAGCTGTTCAGCATTCCGCACATTTGGTTGCTAGATATATGGGTACCCTTGGTGACCTAGTGGTTAACACGCTGTGTTGCTGCTAGTTCGGATTCCACGTTAAACTGTAGGTCTAAGGTGGAGGGAAAGGAAATCTATTTTATATATTTTTACATGTAAACAATAATTTATTGAAAATTTAACTGGAAAATGATGATTTATCTTTGATGTCGCATGAAATTTGAGTGATGTGTGTACACACACACACACATATATATATATATATATATTGTCAGGGTTTAGTAATTTTTGTACAAATGAAGTATAATAAAAAGAATAGTTTCAGAGTTCATTCACGCTGCGTCTATTCCTATCTCGTGATCTCTGTATATATATATTATATATATATATATATATATATATATATATATATATTATTTATTTATTATATATACAGGGTGTCCCATAAGTCCGGCATCATAGGAGAAATTCATATTTTTCTATTTCTACAAACCATAATATGCTCGGAATGCCAATTTCCCGTCCACCATTCTGTTCAGTGACGAGGCTGTTTTTTATGGAAATGGTGAGGTAAATCGACAGAACACCCGCTGCTGGTCTCAAAACAACCCACAATGGTATACCTTTTCAAAGGAACAAGGTGCATCTCGGGTGATGGTATGGTGTGGCATTTGAAAGGATCGCATCATAGGCCCCCTCTTTTTCGATGAACATATCACTGGAGGCACCTACCTACGTATGCTCAAGGAAGAAGCATTTCCCAGTGTCTTGAACGAAGAAGAAAATTTTCCAACATGGTTCCAGCAAGACGGCGCTCCTGCACATTACAGCACCCAAGTAAGGAAATACCTGTACCAATAATTCCCTGGTCATTGGATAGGACGTCGAGGGCCTGTGGAATGGCCAACTAGAAGCCCGGATCTCACGCCACTGGATTTTTATCTCTGGGGCCACTTGAAAGCGCTGGTATACGCAGAGAAAATTAGGAATGTTGAACATTTGCGGCAGCGCATTATTGGGGCATGTAACACCATTACTCCTGACATCATTCACCGTGTGCTTGCTGACTGGGTATCACGTCTGAATTTGTGTATTCAAAACAATGGTGGGCATATTGAGCACGTTCTGTAAATAAAAGCTTTTGTTTTGCCTTTTTTTTATTATTTTTCCTATGATGCCGGACTTATGGGACACCCTGTATATATGAAATAGAATTTTAAATTAAGTTTTATCTTCATTTGCAATAGTAACTTAAATTTGAATCAATTCCAATTCCGGTCAGTTCCAATTGTTGAGTACTTCCAAAGTGTGTATGTGCGTGTGCGTGTTAATTTTGAAAAAATTTATAATAGTAATAATAATGACGATAATAATAATACGAACGAGATGAGATGGAAACGAGTTTTTGGGATGAAAGTGGGTAAACTCGCATTCCATTGTAACCCTTTTGGTTTTTGGTCGGTCATTCACTTGTTGTGTATAAAAATTTACAGTTTATCTCCCCGACAAGAGGTTTGACAAAAGTATGTGGACACTGTTAAAATTTTATTTTATGGGAATATTTATAATTTTCATTGTAAAATTCAATATACTAGCAAGAAATACTATAAAATTAATTGAAATTAGTTTGAAAATAAAAACAAATGAATAAAGCACTGTGATTCCTCAATTACTTTGATTTTGCGGAATTTTCTTCATAAAAAAATATAGAACAATAATATAAAAGTATATATAGTTTAAGGGAACTCGATTATTTAAGAATATATATATATATATATATATATATATAATATATAGTGTGTAATTATTATATTTCTTGCATTTTTCTGCTAATTGTTTCTCATTCAATTGTATTTCTTTTATTGTCAAATTTAATATACTAGCAAGAAAGTACAAATTAAATTTAATTGGAATTAGTTTGAAAATAAAAAAACAAATGAATAAAGAAATGCGATTCCTCTTCTTTATAATTACTTTGATTTCGCGGAATTTTCTTTCTAAAAAAAGTAGAATAATAATATAAAAGTATATATAGTTTTCGGGAACTCGATTATTTAAGAATATATATATATATATATATATATATATATATATATATATGTGTGTGTGTAAAAATGAACCATAAATAATACCCAGACTACGTGAACTAGACTTAACCACCCGACTTATGTTGTGTATATAAATCTGTATTATAAAACCCATAGTTGTCATCTAGTTAGCATTAGTTAGGATGTTACATTATTATATTAATATCATTCTAGAGGGGAGAGCCCTGTAAAAATGAACATAAATAATTCACATATTCCTATACTATCATATTCTTCATGCAATTCTTGTATTCATTTATTTAGTTCTTGTATCCATTTTAAAATTAATGTGTTTATATGGTTCATGTATTTATATAATCCTGTATATTCTTATATATTTAACTTTATATAATGCCTATATTCATATGTATGTACGTGTGTATATTCATTTTTACATAAGGACCAAAATCGCCCAACGCGAGTTTGGGTAAAATTTTTGATTTGCTTTCTACTTTGCCAAATAATTGGTGACCTGTTCTTTTTTAAAATCTCATAATCATTTTTTTTAGATTTCGCTTAATAAGGAATCCTGCTTAAGCTTTGCAATGTTCATATTTTGTATACATTCTCTTTCGTTATAAAAGATGAGATCATGTCTTGCCTAAGCATTTAAACTGTACATCTTGAACCTTAAAATTTTACTCATATGCATATTTTAGTGTAAAGATGCATAGTCCGATTTCCACTTTTAATTTACTTGGCAGATCATGATAACATCAGATCTGAAAAGTCGCGGTTTAAGATAAAAATATGGTTTCATCTTCAAATATTTTGTTTACTCGTTCAAGCCTTACCACAGCTAAAAAAATTACTTTATTTTCGAATATTGTGCAAAAATAATGCAGCCTTTTTAGCATTTAATAATAATAATGTTAGCAGTTTTTGGGTATATAAACCCCAGTTAAAATCTTCCATTGTCATTAAGAACTAGATTCAAAGGGTGAGCACTACCTGAACCCTTTTGCAGTAAAATCCAGTAAGAAATAGTCTTTATCTTCTCCTTCGAGCCTTGTTCTCTTCAGGAACTTAAGTCAGTCAAATTCCCCGATACGTTATAAGAAGAATCCTGGAATCTTCAGAGGATTTTAGTAAGTCTACCAGAGTCCTTCGAGCCACTATAGAAGAAATCGGAGAGTGACACAGAAGAAAACTACTACAAGCCACACATCCGTTGCTGCCACCTAACTAGAACCCCCGTCGACTTCGAACCAACCCAGGCCATAGACTGAGGGGTTAACAACTGGCGACCCTTTAACCAGGATTCTTCCAGTCTTCCAGACCCTGAAACTAGAACGAACACCCAGTTGACGGGCGTGTCACGACTTCTAGTTCGTCACATCCACCCTTGAACCGGTGCGTCACGACTCCAAGTTATCCACGCCTAATTTTCATCCAAGAACAAGTGGCCAGCAGGACACGTCTTCACGACACATCTCTTAGGATATCGCCGTAGGAATCTTAAGTACAAAACACTTTTTAAATAAGCTCTAAACATTTGAAAAGTCAGTATTATTAACAGTTAATATTTAGTATTGCGCCAGAATTAACAAAAAACACAGTGAACATTTCAGACACCAGTGATACATTTTTTTTTATTGAAACAGTAATTGTCACAGAAGTTAATTGTCATAGAGTTATTGTCACAGAATTAAATATCACAGAGTTAATGTCACAGAGTTAAAATTCACAGAGTTATTGTCACAGTTATTTTCAGAGAGGTGTTTTCAGTTATTTTCACTTTATAGTTAGTATAGTATAATTTTATTTAATGTACCAAACATAGTATTACCATACCTTCACGTACATTCGAGTGAAATCTTGTTTACATTTTTTATTTTCTTTACAATCTTTTCAAATTCTCCCCTAGTTAAGCAAATTATTGTGCATTTATTTAATGTGTATTTTTTTAGATAGGTAATTAGGAAAACCCCTCAAGTGATCATTCCATAAATTAAGATTGGTCAAGCAGACCTAATTAAAGCAAATTAATAGAACCTTCACATAAGAAACGAACCCGCTCAGAATCCGAGCTTAACGGTCGACCCCTATTGCCACCAAAACGAGGCCGACCCCTTCGCCCACAAACACAAGTATCCACACAGCCACCCCTAGCTGCGTATAACCTAAGACGTAGAAATGAATAAAATTGTCCCCCTTATAATTTTCCAAATTATTTACTCTTGTAGCCCTAGCATTAAAATTTCTACCGGAGTTGTTATAGAAAAACTTGCAGAAGATAAACTTTTGAAAGGGCACGCAGACCTTTATATAAATTTGCAACCCCCTGCTAGAATTAAAATCAATCTCCTTCAGATACAAACCCACTTAAAAACGTTTGAAAGTAAAGTCTAGAATTCTTTCCAAGGAAAAGATCAGATTAGTCACGTTCTGTTAGAAAATACCCTCGAAAATATTCAAACTACAGCACGCGCCCTATCAGAAATATTAGCCTTACCATGGATAAAACTGAAACTAAAAACTCAGAAAACTTTAACGGATCAAGTAAAGATAATCCCTCCCAGGTCACACTAGTGAAGCAAATCCCTCCCAAAAATGACCAAGTAAAGATAATCCCTCCCAGAAAGTAAAGTAAAGTGAAGCAGTCTGACATAAGGATAAAAATTAAGAGAATCTTTTTTTAAAAAATGATTTATTTCAAAACAAAATTTATTAAAATTCATTTACTACAATGGATCAAGTAAAGATAAGCACCCCCAACCTTTTTTAGTTAGCTTTATAAGGCTAACTAACGAAAATATCACGACTTAACCTAACCAATCGTTAGGTCAACTGTACGCCCTTGACGATTGGTTAGGTTAGGTCGTGATATTTTCGTTAGTTAGCCTTATAAAGCTAACTAAAAAAGGTTGCGGGTGCTTAACTTTACTTGATCCAAAGACTTTAATTAAAGCGGTATTGCGGTATTGCGGTAAAGCGGTATTACCAACTTTACCAAGTAAAGATGATCCCTCCCAAAAAATGATCAAGTAAAGATAGTCCCTCCTTTTTCTGTTGGGAGGGATTATCTTTACTTGATCCACTTTAACCAAAGAAGCAAAATGGGACTGATAGATATAGGAGGGAAACTGTTCAAAGGTTTATTCGGATTAGCAACCGAAGAAGATATTAAAAGAATCGAATTCAAAGTGAATCTCTTCGCGCGAAATCGACAGTATAATGGACACATGTTAGAACAAACTATTAGGTCACTACACGAAAACAATCGCTTCCTCCACTCCCTTTCGGACAGATTCACATACCTTGAATCCATGTTAGCTCAATACAAAGAACACAAAAGATATCTAGAATTAATAGAGATAATTAACCTACAAGTAACACTAATCGATAAATACTTACAACGAATAACTACGATTCATTCCAAGGTTTTGCGTGCAACCCAGCTTGCCCATGGAAAAATCACTCTTTCCACCCTAATACCATGGGAAACACTTCAGTCCTTGATTCACACCGCCCAGACACAATTAAAATCATCACCCATATTCCCACTCAACCACACTAATTACCCCCAGTTTCTAGAATACACCTGGACTGTACATGGACCACGCCCCTACACATACCTCATAATTATACCATTTTTCGATGTCCTCACTTACGACGTATATAAATTTCACCCTTTCTGAACACCCTACCAAAACAACTCTAATGTCTATCGATTGTATTTACCCACCTACCACCTTACCTTTTCCTCACCAAAGATCTGTCAGCCTATTCTATGATGTCAGATAGCGACGTCCGACATTGCCGATTCCCGCAACCAAATAAACAACTCGTTTCCCCTCCACTCAAACCAGTTATTCTTCCAACTACTAGGTCTTGCTTTATCGACTTAATTCGTGACCGGCATGCCCCGGTATGTTCATTTAAAAAAATTAATTCCCCTAAAACCGTCCAACTACGAATTGGACCAGACATCTGGGTTTCTTTCGCGAACAGGACTGCCGCTACTCTCGAGTGTCCGTCAAATTATTCCCTCATCACAATCCCTATGGTTATTCGGCTACCAATTGGTTGCTCCTTGAGTTCAAAAACCCTCCAAATATACAACCCGTACAAGGTTACCCTTAATAACTCATACCCCTTCCCGTCGCAAATTAAATTTAAACCCGTCATAGAGATCTTAAATCTCTCCATAAAACCTGTAACCATCCTACCCGAGCTACATGCCCCTGAATGGAATGATCAATTGAGTCGGTTTAAAAATTCGGATGATAACCAAAACAACCTCTTACAAATATTACAACCTGTTACAATTTCCTCAACATTTGTCGTTAGCATCATTATTGTATGTGCTATTATCCTCGATATATTTGTGGTGAAAAGATCGTTCTGGGAACAAAGAAAAACAAGAGACACCGAACGACATGAAACTATTTATGCACGACCAAGAGTGCGTACCCAGACCACGTGAACTAGACTTAACCACCCGACTTATGTTGTGTATACAAATTTGTATTATAAAACCCATAGTTATCATCTATGGTTATCATTCTAGAGCGGAGAGCCCTATAAAAATGAACCATAAATAATTCCCATATTACTATACTATCATATTCTTCATGTAATTCTTGTATTCATTTATATAGTTCTTGTATCCATTTTAAAATTCATGTGTTTATATGGTTCATGTATTTATATAATCCTGTATATTCTTATATATTTAACTTTATATAATGCCTATATTCATATGTATGTACGTGTGTGTATTCATTTTTACATAAGGACCAAAATCGCCCAACGCGAGTTTGGGTAAAATTTTTGATTTGCTTTCTACTTTGCCAAATAATTGGTGACCTGTTCTTTTTTAAAATCTCATAATCATTTTTTTTAGATTTCGCTTAATGAGGAATCCTGCTTAAGCTTTGCAATGTTCATATTTTGTATACATTCTCTTTCGTTATAAAAGATGAGATCATGTCTTGCCTAAGCATTTAAATTGTACATCTTAAACCTTAAAATTTTACTCATATGCATATTTTAGTGTAAAGATGCATAGTCCGATTTCCACTTTTAGTTTACTTGGCAGATCATGATAACATCAGATCTGAAAAGTCGCGGTTTAAGATAAAAATATGGTTTCATCTTCAAATATTTTGTTTACTCGTTCAAGCCTTACCACAGCTAAAAAATTTACTTTATTTTCGAATATTGTGCAGAAATAATGCAGCCTTTTTAGCATTTAATAATAATAATGTTAGCAGTTTTGGGGATATAAACCCCAGTAAAAATCTTCCATTGTCATTAAGAATTAGATTCAAAGGCTGAGCACTACCTGTACCTTTTTGCAGTAAAATCCAGTAAGAAATAGTCTTTATCTTCTCCTTCGAGCCTTGTTCTCTTCAGGAACTTAAGTCAGTCAAATTCCCCGATACGTTATAAGAAGAATCCTGGAATCTTCAGAGAATTTTAGTAAGTCTACTAGAGTCCTCCGAGCCACTATAAAAGAACTCGGAGAGTAATATAGAAGAAAACTACTACAAGTCACACATCCGTTGCTGCCACCTAACTAGAACCCCCGTCGACTTCGAACCAACCAAGGCCATAGACGGAGGGGTTAACATATATATATATATATACGTAAACACAGCAATGAAAATTGTTTGTTTCATTGCTGTGTTTGTTACATATATATATATATATATATATATATATATATATATATATATATATATATGTAAAGTGTGTAATTATTATATTGCTTGCATCTTCCTGCCAACTGTTTTTCATTCAATTGTATTTCTTTTATTGTTAATTAAATAATTGGAGTTCGTTTTTCGTTTAAATAAAAAATGTATTGAATTAGTTGTTTTGCTGAGCGAATTAAGGAGAATGTTTCCCTCGCTCTTGCCTTTAATAAA
>JAJOZX010003374.1:267500-357500 GCA_023014485.1 Bathynomus jamesi | reverse complement strand
AGTGCACATCAAACCAACTGGCAAATTAGAAAATTTTAATTTTAGCGAAAACATATTGCTCAAAATTAATTACAGTTAAATTCTCACGAGTAAAATATATACATTAAAATTTGTCATAAATAATATGACAAAGTTTAAATACAGAATTTATATATTTATTTTAAAACAGTACTAATAGAACCAGTCTTTTATGAAATCGATAAAATTAAAATCTGTCAAATTACACTTTTGCAGTAGCCGAGTAGCGGAAATTTATTTACATATACTTAGCAGATTTTAATTTTAGTGAAAAATATTTAGTGATCCCAAATCCACGATGGTGCCATTTCAAGTCAGAATAAGAATATAAAATATTATTTAACAAAAAGCCACAAGGTAAAATTATGTATAAATATTAGGACCTTAATTAGACCTTAATATTAAGACCTGATTAGACTGATTAGAAAACTTGTCACGGAACCCTTGTTAAGCCTCCGTGGAACCCCAGGGTTCTGCGGAACACAGTTTGAGAACCACTGGTCTGAGCGAAAGGCGAATTTCGTATAGTTTCGGAGAGACCCGAAATTCCAATATCGAAGCCTTTTGAACAACAAACAAACGATTTAAAGCAAGATGGTAGTTCAATTACCGAAGGTAACTATGCCAAATTCTCTTTTCAATATCCGGAATATATCCGGATTTTTATAGCAGCCGGATAACTTAGTTCTAAGGTATTTGAACTTGGATTAATTGAGTTTGGAATCCAAACTTTGACAAGATGATTCATCTTCCGAACTTTCTCAACGAGTAAATACTGCACTTTTAACCAATCACAAATAAAATAAACTTACGTCACCATAGCAACGCCTCTTCATTAAAAGCTTTATGAAGATCACACTTTTGTGACAGTTCATTTCTACTTTTGTTAATTCCTCAACTTGAATCTTAAAAGATGGAGTGTCTGTTGTCCACACGTAAAAAGACCATTCTGGAGTAGTTCAATTGGAAGCAAAGAGACGAGGAAAATAAAAAATAAAATTATATCAAACACTTCACCGATTTATTTATTGGTTTCTGTTACACACACACACACACCACACATACACACACACACACACACACACACACAGAGTTTGGCTATCCTATAAAACCGCGACAGTTTTACATATTCGATTTTGTATCCTGACATTTACCCGATCTAAAAGAAACTAATAAATTCAAACAAACTTTACTTAACCTAACTTTGCGACACTACTAATGTCGTGATACGCACGTTCGTCTTGCTATGGGTTCTGTATCCTAAAGCTTATCGTGATTCCGTAGAGACGACAAGAACACACGCACACGCGCGTGCGTGCGTATACATCCTGAGTAGCTGGATAGGAACAAGGAGGCGGAAGTTGTAATTGCAATAGAAAGTTCATGTCCGTGGGTAATCTTCTCACCTTTTACAACAATGCAGTGTCGCATCTCCCTCCCCAGGATACCCCTTAACCCCCAGAATATCCACCTAAATATACCCTCTCACCCTCTTCCAACATCACGCAACCCCTTCAAACCTCGTAGCCTCTCATAGAATGGATTACATGAATAATAACAACTGGCTTGTTACACTCTTTGTAACAAAATAGAAATTATAAACGAAAAATATTTACTGAAAAATGAAAAAAAGAGTGTGAAAGAATAATAAAGTACTTGTAAAAGAGCATATAGAAAATTAATCAGTTAAAAAAAAAAATGTATATATATATATATATACACACACACCTTTACCTTTGGTTAACTTCCGCCCGAATTGTTCATTCTGACGAAGGTCAAGCTTTTCACTCCACCTTAGACCTACAGTTTAACGTGGAATCCGAACCACGCCCCATCAGCAGCCCAGCGTCTTAACCACTAAGCCACCTAGGGTACCCATTTATTTACCAACCACTTTCTTTATTGTGTAGAAGGATGAACAGCTGGGTTTTGCTGCGCGCCGGCTGCCGTCGGGTCTCGAACCCGGGCCGATGGATTCGTAGTCAGCGACGCTAACCACCGCACCACCGAGGTGTATATATATACACACACAAGATGCAAACCCACAAAGAAAAAAATTCACGTGTTTAATTGTGAAATTCATCCCATATATATATATATATATATATATATATATATATATATATATATATATATATACAGGTGTCCATAAATGTTTACCCTGAAAACAGTATGCTCTCATGTTTTAATGACGAATCTTACATCCGTTTTCCTTTTACAGGTGATCTCGTACACGCATAGAATTTTTGAGCTGGTGTGTTTCGTCTACCGCATTCACCGCTAGGAGCGCTGTAGTAGCTGTTCAGTTAAGATGGCGTCTGTGACAGAGAAGGCACAATGTGTTGTGTGGCTTGCAGAAACAAAATCTCCTGTCAGTGTTCAGCGAAGTTTCACAACAAAGTATGGAAAGAATCCACCTGATGTGAAGTTAATTAAGTCGTGGATGAAAAAATTCTTGGAAACTGGAAACGTGGAAAAGGGAAAGAGCAGTGGTAGACCATCAGTTTCTGATAGACGGTGGAAAACATTCAAACTGCTTTTACACGGTCACCAAGGAAATCGGTGAGACAAGCTTCATGCCAACTAAAGACCCCGAAGTCTACGGTGCACAAGGTGTTACACAAACGTTTGAAGTTACACGCCTACAAGGTACAAATTGTTCAAGAACTGAAGCCTGATGACCGTCCAAAACGTGAACAATTCGCTATTGACATTTTGAACAGCATTGACGAGGATAATGACTTCTTGTGGCGTGTCTGCTTTTCAGACGAGGCTACGTTTCATCTTAGTGGTAGAGTCAACAGACACAATGTGCGTATTTGGGGATCGGAAAACCCACGTACCGTAAGGGAGCATATTAGGGGCAGTCCGAAGATCAATGTCTGGTGTGGACTAATGCAATTTAGGGTGTGTCAATTTGGGAGGTGAAAATTAATTTTTGCCAATTCCTTCACTGAGGGGTTTTAAAAATATGTTTTTGGATGTGAAGAATTCAAATCTGCTATTATTTTTGTGATTGCTCAACACTTAGCTTGGTAAACCTACGTTTGATTAAAAAGCACATAAATTGCTCTCGGAAAACAACATTTATTAATTTTAGCTTCTCAAAATGTCAGGTAATGCTATAAAAATTTTAGTTTCTCTGCTTAAAACATATCCTAGTAATCATAAAACATATCCTTGTAATCATAAAACAACATTAGAAAGTAATGACATCAGTAAAAAAAAATATTTAAACAACAAGTTTCATCAAGTCTTGCTTTGATTCGTTTTTGGACATCAGCCGCCGACTTGCTTCTTGGCCTCTGATATAGCCCTCACGTTTCTCATGTGTATACACCCTGCCTGCTGCCTCTGTGACTTGTTTCACACACCTCTCTATTGACTGAGCATGACAGGGCCACTGTGGAACTTGCATAGGCTTGTCAAAGAACTTCTTTACTTCCGCTGTAGTCAGTTTACATGTCAAAGGAGGTTCAAATACCCCGTCAGACCAGTCTGTCAGCTCCAACACGGAAGAAGCACTGGGGTTGATGGAAGGTGTCTTCCTGGGACGTACAGAAAGATCTCCAAGTGTGTCATCATCTCCACCCCTCATGTCAACAATCTTTTGGACACCAGCTCTCCACTCCTCACTGTCATCTGAGCACAAAAGTGTCTGGATTATCATTTCGCTGAATGCATACCATGCTGAGCGCTTCATCGTTGACAAAACAGCATCCACTACAGCCTTCTTTTGCAGCCTAACTAGCCGCAGCTGAAACAAGATGTGGCGTGGGCCTTCCACCCAAGAGTGTTTTACTTTGATGTTGAACCAACAGGGGTAGTACACACCAACAATGTATTCCACTATCAGTCTTAAGTTGTTGAGGGTTTTGCCTTTAAGGCCATGTTTTGAAACTCATATGCGACAAAGCCTGTTTGCTGTTGTCAACCACCTTGAATGGCTCACTGGACCAATTTCAAGAAGGGCCAGATCTGTGGGAAGTTCTCCTGTCCTTATGGCCTGTGTGATCCTATACCCGTACGCTTGATCAGTAGAGAGATCCTTTACGACATTGTCACTCAGTGAAGTAAGAGGCTCTCCAATTGAGAGTTTGGTGAATGAAGGATCAATTTCAAGTTCGGTTGCAGTGTCTAGCATCTTGCCAATGTTACCTGTCCACTTGTTGTTAGACAAGGTCTTCCCATCCAGTGCTGTGATCAAGTGTCGCAGGGGTAACTCGTTAGTGTGGAGGGCACAAACCAACCAGATCAGCTTACGGCAAAGCTTGACCTCTACCCAATTCATGGAACCACCCTCCCAGCCAGTGTTAACATTTGTAGAATCACCTCCAATGGCCTGCAGGCTTTTATCAATGCCCTTCTTCTTCATGAAATCTACAAGATTATCAGCAATAACTTCAGCAGGTTTTTTTCTCGTTGAGCCTTTCTCAGGAGTGAAGTGGTAGAAATATCTTCCACCTGGCTCACTGCACACAGAATAATGCTCTTCTTTGATGATGCTGGGGAACTGACGATCTGAATTGTCTGCTTTCAGCATAACTTTAGTTGTATCTTGACGGCCGTCAAAGAAGATGCAGTCAATTTCACCCTTCTTACAAAGATCATCAAATTCCTGATCCAGGGATCTCATAACTTTTTCTTGGGCCCTCTTGACTTTATTGTGATCAACTACAAGTCTCTTGTCTTCTTCAGTGATCAAGCCAGCATCCATAAAGGCAGCAGTGGTGATGGCAGCTGTGGCACGCAGACCAACACCATATCTGATGCTATGCAGAGCAACATTAGGTATTTCTAATGTGTTGTACTCTGGCTTTTTATTGGAAGTTGAAGACGTGCTTGGTATTTCTAATGTCACTTCATAACTTCCATCCTTTCCATCTTGAGCATCAGCTATTTGTTCTTCATTTTCATCATCAGAGAAAATTATTTCATTTGATGGCATTGAAACATCCTGCTTACTTGTCTGCTTATATTCAACAAGCCTTCTTCTTTTGTCTTCTTGCCGCTTCTGCTTTTTGACTTGTCTGTTGTGCTCAGGTTGATCTGGCAAGCCAATCTGATGTGGTCCAACAGAACCAGACTTGTCTCTCTGACCTTTAATGAAAGCAAGTTCCTTCACAGGGATCTTCATCTCCCTAGGGCATGTACAGTTAATGTGAGTTTCGTTTTTGCAACCAGCATCTGCAAGGCAGCCAAATTCAGAGCAGGGAACAATTTTACACTTGCAACTGAGGATGTCAAAAGCTTGTCAAGTTTTGCAATGAAAGCCTCTTTGACATGTAGCTTTCCTCTCCCAAGAGATATGTTTTTGGCCTGCTCCCAGCTCTCTTGGATCTTGTTTAAGATTGTGACTCGTGAATTTACAACGGGGGCTACAAAAGAACTGTTTGCTCGTTCCCACTTTTCAAGCACTTTAGGGTAAATGTCCTTTGCAAGACTGGCTGCTGGGTCGTTTCTCACATCCTCACCACTTTGTTCTCTTAGCAGTAGCCCATATTTCAGAACGTCTCGCAGAGTTGGGAGTTCAGAGGGCAACAACTCTCTACCAGTTCCAATTAGGTTGCTCATATGTGTGAATGTCCCCAGTCTTGTCCTCCTTTTAGAAGCCATTGTAGGTCAATTCCCACTGGTTAGGATGGTAGCACTGACGGACAAGTAATCTTCAGCACACTGATGAATATGTTTCAACCTGTGAAATATGCAAAAACAGCAGTGCATTATATATACAGCATATATAATTATTAATATAATAATTATTATATAATTCCACAAAAAAGTAAAAAAGTCACTATTTTTATGTAGCTTCTTACGAAGCAAAACTAAATTATATTAAATTAACAAGAATATCTTTAGAATTCCTAAGTCATGCTGCAACTTTTTAGCACCCATCATATTTGGAATTTGAAAGTTGAAAAATTCGACACACCCTACTAATGCATGACCAAATAATTGGTCCTTTCTTCTTCGCTGAGAACACTGTTTCCGCAACTGTGTACCTGGATATGCTCACCAATTACGCCATCCCTCAGCTGCAGGACAGGCAGCCAACTGTCATCTTCCAACAAGATGGGGCACCCCCTCAATGGGCGCATGTTGTTCGTGAAACCCTCGACGCAACATTTCCAAATCGATGGATTGGCAGGGATGGGCCAATCCCATGGCCCCCAAGGTCACCAGACATTACCCCGCTGGATTTCTTTCTCTGGGGTCATGTTAAAGATTTGGTTTATGCAACAGTTGTTCCAGAGATCAGGACATTGCGAGAACGTATTACGGATGCAATTGCAACAGTTAAACCACAAATGTTAGAAAATGTGTGGCGTGAGTGTGAATACCATTTAGACATTTTACGTGCCACTAGGGGTGCACATGTGGAAGCTTATTAAGTTAATTAACTATGTATCAAAACTTTGTATGTTTATCTACTTATGATTAAAACTGTGTTTGAATACAAATGTTCATTTAAAAGTTATAGCATGCTTTAATCAGGGTAATCATTTATGGACACCCTGTATATATATATATATATATATATATATATATATATTAGGGTGTTTCATACCTATAGGGTAAAATAAAAATGAGCTTGGAGTTTTAATCCACACGTTTCTCCGTATTCTAAAGAACAAGAAAACACGTTTGTGCAAGTTTGAACCAGATCGCGCTGCATTTAGAGGTCCCCAACTTTGACGACTTTTTGTCAGTTCATTTCTCGCCTGCCTGCAGTGAAGACGGTTTTCTTCGTCACTTGAGCGGTTCGTGTTGTATAGCCTATTGGACAACTATGGAGGTAATTATATATGCTACTAATTATCTCATTTTACTGTGGTATTGAAATTTATTATTATTTAATTTCTGTCATTTTACTGTGGTAGTGATATTTATTATTAATATTACATGAAATTAATTAGTCTGTTGCATATTGGACAACTAAGCTGGTAATTATTTATGATACTAATTAATGTAATTTTACTGCGGTATTGAAATTTATTTAATTAATGAATTGTCAAAGAGAACGTAGTGTACACGTATCAGTTTTATAAATAAAGAAAAGCAGTAACTGGGACTCGAACCAGTGTCATAGCCGTTTGGCGGCATCGCTCAAGTCGGCGTACACAGCACGCTATCCACTCCCTAGATGGTGTAGTGGATAGCGTGCTGTGTACGCCGACTTGAGCGATGCCGCCAAACGGCTATGACACTGGTTCGAGTCCCAGTTACTGCTTTTCTTTATTTAATTAATGAAATTAATTACGATGTGAAATTATTTCTGTGGAATTATTTAGTTTGTTTTCTTTTCCAGGTGTCTACCAGAGCGAAAACAGAAGTGTTTCTTATTGGCCAGACGGATGCGAACATCACATCAAGTGGCCTTCCAACTCAGTTGCAAGTACTCAAAAAGTACTTTTACCACCAAAAGGAGCAAAAATTTGGACGTACTAAATGCCTGAACCTGTGCCTGGATGCCTGTCTCATATTTTGGGAGAGAGCGAGAATCCCCATGATGCGTCGAGATTCGGCCTTGAGGAAGATGGAATCCCTTCTCAAGGAATACGACCGGCTTGTGAAGCACAAGTCACATAAAGCAGAGTCCTTCCGAGTGAAGGAGGCGATGTTCAAGGAGGCAATAGCGAAGGAGATCATGGACATTGCTCATTCACAGGCTAAGGAAATGATGAAGAATCAGGAGGACATCCACTTTCTCGACATGCAGCGTGAAGATCCAAATTCCTGCAGCATGGGCCCTGTTGACATGAAGCTTCACTATAAGGAGATTAGGAAAAGGAAGAGGCTGGACAAGATTAAGGAACAACAGGAGAAGGCCAGGAAGGAACAAGGAGCTGCAGAAGATACGGGGGCTTTAGTGATTTCAACTTCGTCAGAGACTGACTCAGATGTCGTTGACCCAACCGTGGAAGTTTTTCCATCCTCCTCCAAGGGAAATACCAAGAAGCGACGCAGGAATCTGATCTCACAGGATGTGACGACTACCTACGATCGGCTGAATATTTCGTACCGCGATTCAGCTATGTCGTACGCTGCAGCGGCTAAATCACTAGGTTTTGACTTGGATGAACTGTCCATTTCTGCCAGTACCATGTACCGCACACGCAAGGCTCTCAGGAAGGTGGCTGCTGAAAGTTATCAATCCGACGAAGTTTGTCCTGGTCAGCCTCTTGTCTTGCATTGGACGGTAAGCTCCTACCTGACAATGAGCAATGGAAGGAGAGCGTTGACCGGATCGCCGTCCTCGTCTCGGGCGACGGCAAGGAGAAGTTGCTCGGCGTTCCTAAGGTGACGTCCGGAACCGGCGAGAAGATAGCGCGAGTTTGCTTGGATTTGGTCAAGGAACACAGGATGGAAGACCGCGTGCGGGGACTGTCTTTCGACACGACAGCGTCGAACACAGGGATTCATATCGGGGCATGCGTCCAGATTAAGAAAGGTCTTGGCAGAGAACTCATGTACTTCCCCTGTCGGCATCACATCTATGAAGTCATCCTCAGCTCCGTCTTCAAGCGTGCATACGGCCCTTCAAGTGGCCCCGATATACCCGTTTTCAAGAGGTTTCAGGCACAATGGAAGTTCATCGACCGGTTGGACGTGCGGCCGTACGATTTTGCTCAAGTCAATGACTCTATGAGGGAACTGAGGGAGAAGTCAGTCCTGCTGGTGAGAGGGATGGTGAGCACGTCGCATCAGCGCGATGACTACAAGGAACTGCTACAGTTGGTTCTCATCTTCCTGGGAGAAGCAAAAGTGGTGGATTTCCCTCTCAGAGCCCCTGGCGCTTACCATCACGCTCGATGGATGGCGATAGCCATCTACTCCTTGAAAGTAATTCTACTGAAGAAGCAGTTCAAGATGTCGAGTCAAGAGTTGGAAGCTCTGACAGCCGTAGGTCTCTTCGTGTCCCTCGTTTACATCCGAGGTTGGACTCGTGCTGCAACCTCAAGCAAGGCTGCCGCAGTTGATCTGGAATTTCTGCGTGACGCGGAAGCCTTTGCCATGTCGGGATATTCGTGTGTTAACGCTGCGCAAGAAGCCATGTCTCGACACCTATGGTACATCTCTGAGACTCTTATTGCCATGGCGTTCTTCGACGCAGATGTGGCAGATGAAGAAAAGGCTCAGATGGTCGTCAGTTTGGGTAAGCCCGCATCGAAAAAGGAACTCAAGCGACCCCAAGGGAAGAACGTCAGGAATCTTGCCTCGAAACACCTGGCGGAGTTCGTGACAGGAAAGACGATGGCTTTCTTCCATGCATTCGACTTGGACACAGAATTCTTGAAAAAGCCAGTTGCCGAGTGGACTGAAGTAGAGGGCTTCAAGCAAGCAGCGGCAACTGTTAACAAAATCTCTGTCGTCAACGATCGGGCCGAAAGAGCCATCGCGCTCACCAAAGAGTTCAACTGTTCTCTGACGAAGAATGAAGAGCAGAAGCAGTATTTGCTCAAAACTGTGATGCAGCATAGGGCGAAATACCCGAATAAAACCAAGAAGGATTTCATGGACAAATGATTCGCAAGAAGTGGTTATGTTTTTTGTATCTTTGTGAAAATGTGTAGTGAAATGGTACTCGTTTGTTGAATAAAAATTCATTGACAGATTTTTGTTTAATTTTTTCCGTTTATGATCTGCCAGAGCATCAAACTGGGGACCCGTAAACTTTAAACTATTGAATTAATACTTCGGTTTATCAGTCTCCTCAGCAAATGGAACAAGGGGATCCATGTGGATTAAAATGTTTCCAAACTTTTAATTTATGAAACACCCTAATATATATATATATATATATATATATATATATATATATATATATATATATATATATATATATATGATGCAAACCCACATTGAAAAATAAAAATGATTCCAGGGCCTTTGGTGTATTTTAGATAACTGCCTTAGGAAAGCTAAGATTAGGTATTATAATAGTGTAACTGTAAAGGAATTTGAGCATAAAAATATCTTCAGCCTACCTTACCAGGTTAATTTTAAATAACTTCCGACTTTACTTAAAGCAATCGGTAGCAACGTAGTCTTTAAGTATAATACTGTACTACTATTAAATCTCGCTTAATAAAAAATAGCCCGAATAATCTGGTTGACTGTGTATATTCGATCGGATGTACACGATGTAACTCAGTGTATATAGGTCAAACGGGAAAAACATTAGATATCAGGGTTAAACAGCAGAAATATGCGTGTAGAATAGCAAATAATTCTAGTCCATTGTTTAACCATATGTACAGATGTAACCATAGTATCAAGTGGGATAGTTCTAAAACGCTCGTTAAAAACACAGATATAAATGAAAGGAATATTCTAGAATGTGCGTTCATCCATTTTAAAAATAATTTCAATAACAGTGCGGGAATGCACAAAATTGACAACATCCTGTTAAAATACTTTGCACTTTAATCAACTCTTGTTAATCATTTGCTAATCTTTCTATTTCTCTGTTCCGTTGTACATATATATATTTTCGTCATCTCGCCTTCTCCCTTCATTCCCTGACGAGGTGTACTTCTGAATACACGAAAGACCTTGGAATCATTTTTCTTTTTCACTGTGGGTTTGCATCATTCATTCATTTCACGTATTTAAGTGTGAAATTCATCGAATATATATATATATATATATATATATATATATATATATATATATATATATATATATATATATATATATATATATAATAATAATACTGTACCACAATGAAAGCAAAGATAAAGTGATAGGAAGAGATTATATGAATGAGAATGAAAGTTTTTTGGCAGACCTAGTCCATATGACAAATAATAATACGAACTGACAATAGAATACAATGACAATTCAAATACTAAAAATAGAAATACAGTTAATGAGAAATAGGAGAGTAATGGCGACGTTATGTGGAGCTACAGACAGACGTTTTCATACCATGAATTTCCTAGCTTTGAAGACACGTGGCCGGACAGTTTGCCTACGGACAGTTTGCCTACGGACAGTTTGCCTACTGGACAGTTTGCCTACTGGACAGTTTGCCTACTGGACAGTTTGCCTACTGGACATTATGCCTATGGACAACATGCCTATGTGGTATATTTATCCTTACCTTATTTAACTTATTTAACTTATTTAACTTCAGATTCATGCAAAAGAATTAATTCAAAATTAAAATGTGTTGTTGCCCTTAATAGCATAAATGTCTGAAAATATATCAAGTAAGAAAGGGAAACAGAAGTTTTCACATAATGGATATTTGTATGTGTTTGATAAATGTAGCAAGCGCGACCCTTCGTTACTTTTTTGGCGTTGCGAGCAAAAGAGTCAATGTATTATAAGGTGTATATATAATATGGGTACTTTTCCGTTATCTGCCCCATTGACGATTGGTTAGGTTCAGTCATGATATTTTCATTAAAACTATCAAAAATATCACAACTTAACCTAACCAATCGTCATTGCCCGGTTAGGTCAACTGTACGCCCTTGACGATTGGTTAGGTTAAGTCGTGATATTTTCGTTAGTTTTAACGAAAATATCACGACTTAACCTAACCAATCGTCAAGGGGGCAGATAACGGAAAAGTACCCATATTATATATACACACCTTATAATACACTGACTCTTTTGCTCGCACCGCCAAAAAAGTAACGAAGGGTCGCGCTTGCTACATTTATCAAACACATACAAATATCCATTATGTGAAAACTTCTGTTTCCCTTTCTTACTTGATATATTTTCAGACATTTATGCTATTAAGGGCAACAACACATTTTAATTTTGAATTAATTCTTTTGCGTGAATCTGAAGTTAAATAAGTTAAATAAGTTAAATAAGGTAAGGATAAATATACCACATAGGCATGGTGTCCATAGGCATAATGTCCAGTAGGCAAACTGTCCGTAGGCAAACTGTCCGTAGGCAAATTGTCCGTAGGCAAACTGTCCTAGCGCCTTGAAGACATACGGCAGGAATCATGAATAGCTTGAATAATCGGGTTGGTTCATTTTTTAATTCTTTGCATTAGACTATAGTGAGCACGTCTTGTACCTCCGGGAAGATCGAGACAGTGCGGGTAGCAAACACTTGCGAAGCTGAGCATCTCGGGGGGTAATTTATGTAGGAGTCTAAAAGATCTGCTGTATAGAAAATTTAGGGTTCTTCCAGAACTTTTTTTATAATTCACCCAGATTGGCTGTCCGTATATATTACTGCAGAAAGTACGAAAGAGAGTGTCTTTAGCTTCAATTGTACAGAACCGAAAGTTCCTTATAGTCATATTCGCTTTTGCACAGAGGCTTCGATGTTGTTTTCTTATATCTGAGTCATCACTCAAAGAGCTGGTGATAGTTTGACCGAAATATTAAAATATTTGTACTTCCTCAATTACTTCACCTCTCATTTTAAACCTATTTGGATGGAATTTCATAACCTTAATTTTTGTAACATTAAAAAGAATATCATGTTTCTACGAATATAATTCGCAGACTTTCAGCAGCGGATCCAAACCTTTAACAGAAGGACTTATTAACACCATATCATCGGCATAAACTAAGTTATTTATCCTTGTGTTATCTATACAACATCGAACTGTTGCTTCACTAAGTGAAGCAATTAGTCCATCAATATACACATTAAACAGCAGAGGGGATTTAAATGCATATTTAAATAAATAATAATAATAATAATAATAATAATTAATTAATTTTTATTCAGAAAGAACACTTTACATAAGATATACATTACATCCATACTGGCTTACATAATGTTAGGATTAACGTTTAATTAAGGATGACAGCTTTTCAGGAGAAAGTCTTTGAGATTCATTTTTATTTTTACAGTGTTTCTTTAGTGAGTTGAGAAACGATATTAGTGATGGTGCTTCTCTGATGCTTATAGATATAGTGTCCTAGATATCTGCCCCTTTGTAGGAGAGAACATTTCCTGCAATTTGCAGGGAATAATTTGGTTTATGTATGAAATCATTGGGAAGCCTTGTATTACGATTATGGTTGATCTGATGGGGAATCGCCCTGTGAATGGGCAAAGTGTAGTTTCTATTATTAGCAACTTTGTACATACTGATACCGACAGTAAGTTGATACAGGTCAATTAGCTTTAGAATATTTAAGTTTCTGAACATTGCAGAGGTATAAGATCGTCTGTTATCATTGTCTGAAAGAGTTCGTAAACAATTTTTATGGATTACTTCTAGCGGATACAGTATATAATTCTTTGTACTACCCCTTACTGTGATTCTATATTGCATATGTGGATGGATAAATGAGTAATACAGTGTGAGGAGGGCATTTTGGGGAATTGTTTTTTTTAGTTTGAACAGTATGTAGAGAAATCTAGAGATTTGTTATTTGGTATGTTGTGTGTGGCTTTTGAAATTTAATTTTTCATCTAACTTCATGCCAAGAACTTTCACCTCATTTACTTCTGCAAGAGGAATGTTTCCATTTATTAATGGTGTGTGCACGATTGCCGTTTTTTTAGTTACGAGCATATATGATGATTTTGTCAATTTTAGTAGAAGCTTATTTGCACACATCCATTTATTGACATGATTTAATTGCCTGTACACTTCGTTCATTAGGTAACTGATATCGTGGTGTGTAGAAGTGAGTGTTGTAATATCTGCATATTGAATACAGTCTAATATTGTTCATTGCTAAAAATCATTTACATGCATTAAGAAGAGCAGGGGTCCAAGGATTGATCCTTGTGGAACCCCACTTTCCAATATAGCATATTCTGATGAAATGTGATTTACTTTAACATACTGGTGACGATTAGAGAGATATGACTTAAACCAATTTAGCATATTTCCCCTTATGCCATATGTGTTTAATTTGTCTTGTAAGATATCGTGTGAAAGCGTATGAAAGGCTTGCGGCAGGTCAAGGAAAACTAAGATTGTGTTTTTTTAGTTTAGGTTTTTATAGATATTTTCTAATAGCATGTTAATGGCGTCTTCTGTCGTGTGCCCTTCTCTAAACCCATTATTGGAAGTAGTTTAGTCAAGAATTTGCTTATTTTTCCTGTAGCTGTTCCATACGTACTGTGTTATGTTTATTATGATTTATGTAGTTCCTGCTTTCTGTTGCCTCTCTTTGGATTGCCTTTGTTGCGGATACGAAGCCTCAAAATACTATAAAATTAATAAACACTGAAAATGGAATGTACTATATTTAGGACGTATTTAGATTGTATTTAAATTCATTTTTGAAGTAATGTATTTAGTATTTAATTACATTAAAGTTTACAGTAATGTATTTGGTATTTAAATACAAATTTTCGTGGTATTTAGTACTTAGTATTTAAATACATTTTGAAGTATTTATGCACGTCTCTGGCACCAGTCACAGAGTTGATCAGTATTTGAAATCCTTAGTCAGTCAGAGCTTACTTTTTTATGCAGGAAGGAGGGGCCAAGGGCAAGAAGGAAGGAAGGAACTACTTCTGAAAACATTTGTGATAGTCATGGATTAAGCAATCTTTGCAAAATCCACTGAAATTGCCTGAAAGCACAAAGTGCACTTTTCCAACATTGTTCTTAGGATGGGAACATTCCACACCATCTGTAATGCCTTGGCCATCCAAGGAAAGTGATTTCAGGACTCTGGTCTAAAGGACATATGTATAGAAGCTGGGATAGTCGCTAAGGGGGCCATCAATGTAGTCCTTGATGGTAAACACTACAATCGTGCTGTCAGGGTTCACAAGTATGTCTATGAAGCCATGATGAGACTGACATGGGCAGAGTTCATACTGTCGGTGGAGAACAACCTTCAGGAGAGGAGTGATGTGATCAAGTCATTCTTCGACCAGGGAACAGCATAGTTGGCGATTTGAACCAACAGAACTTTAACAAACTGCTGCAAAGTTCACTATTAGCTGAGCTGATGACCCTGTGGAGAGACTTCCTAGAACACCTCAGTCACAACAATGGAGAGCTTTCAGCATGCTGGATGTCCTACATAGACATGGTAGAGGATGTAATACTTGGCCTTCTGCCTACTTCTCGTGTAGGAAACTGGGACTTGCATCTCAATGCCATAAGAACTCTAATCCCATGGTGCTTTGCCTATGATAAGGTGAACTATGCAAAGTGCCTGTCCCCATATTTTGTTCAGATGACAAATCTTCCAGAGAAGAGTACTGATGTGTATGGAGCCTTCAAGACAGGCCAATTCTCGGTGCAGATGTCCAGTAACAATCCCTTTGTGCGGATCCCTGTGGACCAGACGTCTGAAGTTACAGTGAACAAAAACACTCAGACGCCTGGAGGCACCACTCGGTTCAGCCTGAAAGCTGGAGCTCTCACACAGTAATACATAACAACTGAGCACCGCAATGAAATCGTGGGACAGTGAAGAGACATGGTAGAAGGTATGAAAAAACTATGTAGGGTTATGGTTTGATTGCTATTAAGAAATTTACGCCAGATATTGATGCTGAGTTGACGGAAAAAACCCAACGTCCATTTATTAAAAAATTGTGTGTTTGTGGAGGTCTTCGAAAGACCTTGTTAGGTAGTGTTTTTTTTTCGTTAATGTTGAATTTATTTTCCTTCGGTATTTAGCGCTGCCTATTAGTAAAAAAAGAAACTACCATACCTTATTATTTCGTTGGATCTCGCTTCTGGTTGAGGGCACGCGGCTGCCTATCGCACCTCTCTTTCGATGTAGGCGATAGGGTTACTCAAGAAGTTTATTCTAATTAATATAGGTAGTTCACTGTGCCTAAATACCTGATGGAATAGGCCTAGCCTTTTGTGTTATTATTTTTATTTTATTAGTTTTCCACTCAGCACTTGTAGGAAGATTTTTTTTATGCAATGCTCGTCACTAGGCAGCTCTGAGAGGCTGTCTTTGTCTTAAATTCCCTTACTTTGCAAAGTCTCCAGACGTCTAATTTTCGTATGTTTATTATTTCTTCTCTCGAAGTAATTTTCATCAGCGATGGAAAATTTTGATACGAAAAAATACGTTTTTCTTGTTGTTATGCAGGCTCAATGCCTACATATTGGGTTCTACAGTATGTATGGCAATTTTTCCATTCCCAGTAGGCTTTTCGCCAATCCCGAGACAATTTTGTAGTTATTTAATAAAATAAATTAATAATTTTTATTTAATTACGAAATAAAGGTATCATATACGATACCATATTGTAGGCGTGTATAAGCCTGGGTTTGAATATGGCTTTGTTGTGAACTGTAATGTAAAGTGTATGGCAGGCATGTATAGTTTTTCCATACAAGGTACCAAATCAGAACTCCACCATGCAGAGCTACATCAACCAAGAATCCAAAAAGATGAAACAGTGTCTGCAGTCGTTGGCCTCATTCAAAGCTGGGTCAACCCATTCGCAGAGAAGCAGGACTTCATTAGCATCTCTACTGCAAAGACAGACCCCAAGGACATCGCCTCTGACCTGATGAAGGCGTATGAGATCGGTGAGCAATGCTGTCACATTCAAGGATGAGAGACTAGAGAAAGACCCACCAGCAAGGAAATGCCAAAACCCGATAAAAATTAACAAGGGCAGGGAGGGCGATCATCTTGAAAGCAGGCGGGTTTCTGTTTAGTCACATCATAGTGGCGGCCCAGTGGCGCAGTCTCCAGATGGAGGATATCCTCTCTCATCCCCTTGGACCATTACCATTGGCCCTGTCCACCCCGAAGGATTACTGAGAAAGACAAACAAAGCTACTTTAGCCACAACTTTGCAGAAGAATGTAACAGTAGTAGAGCAACTCAAAAAGAGTAAAAGGTGATCAAGCTACATTTGGAGATGTTGCCCATACAGTTTTGTCTGTGGCACTGAGGGAAGGAAGTCAGAGTAGAAGAATAGATGTTGTATTCGACACATACCGGAGAAGTCTATCAAGAACAGTGAGAGATCAGTACGAAGTCGAGAGACCGGGCACTAGTTGCAGGGTATCACACACACACACACACACACACACACACACACACACAGATCGTGAGGCAGTGGAGGAGCTTCCTGACCAGAGTCAATAACAAAACCAGTCTCATTGCCGTCATAGTCAGTGAATGGAGGAAGGCAGAGTGCAGAGAAAAGCTAAAGGAGAAGGTCCTGTATGCGACTGTGAATGACAAATGCTACAAAATCACATATCAGAGAGTAAGGAAGTGCCATCTCTCCAGTGCCAACAGGAAGAAGCGGATGAGTGCCTACTTCTCCATGCTGCCCATGCTGCTGGAGAGGGCTATCAGGCTGCAGTGATCTGCTCAGAGGACTCAGATGTCTCCATCATGTCTGTGGCATTCCATGGCAAGATAGGACCCCCAATGTTCCAGAAATGTGGCACTAGAACCCAGACATAGGTTGGTGATATCAGGAAAGTCGCTGCCACTGTCGGCATAATTCTCTGTAGGGCTCTCTTTGGGATGCATGCCTACACCGGATGTGATCCTGTCAGTGTTTTCGCAGGCAAAAGGAAGGCAAGTACCCTGAAAATCTTGACCAGCAACAGGAAAGCCTAGGACACATTCTTAGAGTTGGGTCAGGAATGGGACCTCTCCCAAAAACTGATGGACAAACTAGAGGCATTCGCATGCTCCTCTACGCCCCCAAAGTATCATCCACTAAGGTCACTGATCTCGGGTATCATCTGTTCTTTGCTAATAAAGGTGAGATAGAGTGTCATCAGTTTCCACCATGCAGGAACTGCTTAATGAAACACGCACAAAGCGCCAACTGCCAGGCTGAAATATGGAGATGTCTGGAACAGAACCCGCAAGTGCCAAGCCCTGTTGGCAGAGGGTGGAAGATTGAGAAGAAAGAAGAAGGTGATCAGTTGGTAGTGGACTGGATGGATGGTCAGCCGGCACCTGAGGCCGTACTGGATCTATGGCTTGCAACTGTCCACAGAAGTGTGCACTGCCAAAATATGTGTGTATGGAAAATGGACTCAAGTGCACCGATATATGCAGACTGCCAGAGTGCGACAACCAGGTATCCATCTTAAACAATGAGGAAAGTGCAGATGAAGATGAAGATGTGCTGGAAAATGATTGCGATTAATAGATTCATCTTCAACACTTTACATCACACACTCAGTCCATATAATCATGTCTGATTGGTTTAAGTTGAGTACTATGGGTGTTTGATACCTTTATATGTGCATTGTCATATTCATAAATCCATAAAATCCTGTATTTTTGAGACATATTTGATTCTAGGAGACTGACCTTAAATAACAACAGGAAAAAAATATTATAAGACAAGTAGTATGTTCTAAAAATGTTCGAGTGCAAATCAATTGCAATGTTGATCAAATGTTACAAAGGAGTAGAAGGGTTGGCAAAAAAAAGGGGGTGAAAAGGTATGCAAGCAAGGGGGAGGTGTTTAGACCCCAAGCTGCATGAAGGGGGGAGGGAGGGTTTACTCCCCCACACAACCCTAACCTAGGAAGGTAAGAGAGAGTAGTTGAGAGGTCTTTTCGCCTGCAAATCCAAGCGCATAATGAATGCTCTTGACAGCCGCAGTTAACTTAGAAGTCTTAATCAGCCAGTTGGCTCAGAAGGCTGTATATATATATATATATATATATATATATATATATATATATATATATATATATATATATATATATATATATATTAGGCCTCTGCGATTAATCGAAAATGTCGATTAGGGTCGATTCAGTAAAAGAATCGAAACCCGACCCGACTTAGAGCTAAAATTTTCGATTCTTCGATTAGTTAAGTGTAACCTGTCGAGACGATAAACTGGCACTACCCCAAAACCATGGAATGTCGAAACCGTGGAATAACAATTGAAAAAATAAATATATATATATATATTATTATATAATATAATATAATAACGTTATAAAATAGTTGGATATTTGAGAGATTATGCTTTTATAAAGATCTGAGTGCGCTCAATGCGCATGGTCAGCTTTTGATTTTGTGATGTCACAGAATCACGTGCGCGCGCCTTGCGATGTGACAAGTTTGGACCAGTTCTTTGGGTTCACTTGTTTATTACGCTTTTCAGTATGTTGTTGCTGGTGCATGTATGTTGTTTTGTTGGTGCTGGGGCATGTAAATTGTAAAGTATTGGTGAGTGCAGTGCACAGTCGCAGTCGAATCGAATCGAATCGAGAATCGAAAACAAGGGGCCGAATCGAAAATCGAATCGAAATAAAAATATCCGAATCGCACACCCTTAATATATATATATATATATTTTCCCGAGGGAATCCATAAGAATAGTCGCCAGATTGCACATTTATTTAATTTGTATATATTTAATGGAGGTGAGATGTCATCCGTATAATGAAGTTCTTGACAGCACCAATCGGTTTAGAAGTCAATGCAAAGATATATAACTTTTGTAGTGCCGTTAATTTTGGCGGAGAATAATCAAATAATATAATTTATATATAATTTGAATAATAAAACACAACTATAGCATTCTATTTAGTCGCAAAACTAGTTATTTAACATGGAATCAATTATTTAATATACACTTATTCGAAATACTAGGGGCACTCAATATATTTTGCCCCACCCATTTTTCTTAGCTAAATAATAGGACATGGGGCTGAAATGTCTTTTGGGCCGTAAGTGTGAACTTTCTGCGCTTCACATAACTGGATGTTTCCAGTTTGAACCTCCCCTCCTTATATAAAACCGCTTTTAAGCGCCCTTGTATAAAACCGATGGTTAACGCACTTTCGAAAATGGTGTCTGACAGTGATGTGCATCGTAAACAGAGAGCTGTTATCGAGTTCTTAACCGCAGAGAAGGAAACAGTTGGAAATATTCACAAACGTCTACAAAACGTTTACGGAGTTGCTGTTGTTGATCGAAGCACATTTGAACGCTGGTCTAAACGTGCGAGATCATCGGAGAGAGGGAGAGCCAGCCTCGATGATGAGCCACGCAGCAGTCGCCCGGCATCGGCTGACATCTCACACTGTGCAACGTGCTAACAGCATCATTCGATCAAATCGGCGCGTCACATACAAGGAGCTATCACTGAAGCTAGGAATTAGTGAAGGAAGTGTGAATACGATAATTCAGCAACTGGGATACTCAAAACTGACTGAAGATCACAAAGCCCAAAGAAAAGAAATTGCTTCTGAGTCGTTCGTTTGATTCGAGACAGAAGATGATTACTTCCTTTCACGAATTGTGACTGGGGATGAGACTTGGGTACACCACTTTGAACCTGAAACGAAACGCCAATCCTTGGAGTGCCATCACGCAGACTCCCCACGAAAGAAAAAGTTCAAAATGACCACCATCTTGTGGGACATGAAAGGGATGATTCTTGTGGACATAATGAAGAAAGGACAAACAATCAACTCAGAGGCATATATTGCTACCATACAGAGACTCCAGAGACGTATAAAGCGAGTTCGACAGGAGAGAAAACTGGAAGACGTCCTTCTTTTGCACGATAACGCAAGACCACACAACAGTTTGCAAACAAGTGAGGCTATTACAAAAATGCGCTTGAATGTGTTACCCCACCCTCCATACAGCCCGGATCTAGCACCTTCAGACTTCCATTTGTTTGGGCCAATGAAGGATGCTATTCGTGGAAGAAAGTTTCAGAGTGACGATAAGGTTGTTGAGGAGGTTAAGAGGTGGCTCCAGCGGACTTTTACAAGGAATAAAGGCCCTTGTTTCGAGGTGGAGGAAAGCCGTAGAAAAAGATGGAGACCATGTGGAAAAATAGAAACTTGTAAAAAAGGTATGTAACTACTTGTGTACAAAATTTCTGGAACTTACAAGGAAACTTGGAAAGAAAAAAAAGGTGGGGCAAAATATATTGAGTGGCCCTCATATATAGGAGGTAAATATACAATCGAAAATAATAATAGTAGAAGAAACCAATATACACCAAAAATACTCACTTTAAGCGAGGAATATATATATATATATATATATATATATATATATATATATATAATCATAAATAATTTTAGTACAGGAGAAATCTATATATACGTTTAATATATGTACGCGCATCTACACTCATATATAAGCATCAAAAACAATAATAGTACAGGAGAAATCTATATACACGTTTAAATTTCAAAACAATAATGCAGAAGAAACCCAATACATAGATAACACAGCTCAACAAAAAAAATTTTTTGTTTCGTTGCCAAGGAAATTCGTACGAATTTAGGGTATTTTGGGGTTGCTGAATTCCAAAATGAAAGTAGTTTTTCCGATTTGGCACTAGTTCTTGAGATAATGAATACCCTCAATTAATAGGAAACGTAACCATAACGCGTGTATATGTGAAACTACCGGAACATTCTAGATGGTGAGACCGAATAAAATGCCATTATGTATTTCATGTGTTTACTTTTGTATGATTTGAGACAATTTCAATGCGATTTGTAAGTAGGCTCCGCCTGAACATTAAATTTTTTTGCATTTTTACGTGTTTCAATGGGGTACCAATTATCTCATAAATTAGAGCCAATCTAGCAAAATCGATGTCATATTCGGAATCAGCACCAGAAAGTTACCCCAAAATCACTCTAATATGATTGGCAATAAAATGAGTGTTGACCAGTGTAATATAGACACATCTAGGATCTAGTGATCTGTCTTTCCTCAGAAGTGATCTGTTTTTCCTTGTGAACAGACGTGTTCTATCGAGTGTTCTGTATTACCAATTGAATAAGTGATTTTATTCGAAGTGTCTTTAAAAAAAATAAGTGTTTGGTGCTTTCTTATCTAAATTACCTCCTGTTATTAATTATTCATAAACGAATATATTTTATTTATTGACTTTATTTATTACTCTATTATTTGATTAAACCAAGGCGAGTGCACGTGGCTTGCCGTGTTTGTTTTCCTATCAGAGGGTAAAATTTCAAAACGTGGTCTAATAAGAGTGATTTTGCCTTGTTCAGGATCATCAGGTAGGGTGTGGTCACCGTTCAAGAGAAAAAAAAGGAAAAAGGGAAAACAGTCGCCCGAATTATGGACAGATAAGTTTTTTTGTTTTTTTTATCCATTTTTATTAACACTTTTTCTTTTCCAGAAACTTCATCGGTAAGTATATATTCATTTAGTATAAATTTGGGTTACAGTAACCTGTTTCTGCGTTTGGAGAACATTTTTGCGGGCTTGCGCAGGTGACGTCACAATAAGCACGCGATAGACCTACGTTTTATTTATTAATTGCTCCTTACTTATTCTAGGAGACGTACGTCGTTATTAGATTACTATTATTAACTCGATATTAATTTACAAACGCTCGTTTTTTAATTAGTTAATAGCATGGCACCCCCGTCAAGTACTTGCAGTCGCTGTAAAGGAAAGTTTGCCGCTTACGCGGTTATTTTGGCTCATAATAATGATCACTTAGTTTGCAAGTGGTGCTCAAACATGGAATTCCTGAGGAACGAGCTAGAGCGTGAGAGGGAGGCCAGAGTGAGGCTTGAAGAAAGGGTGGTGCTCCTGACGGCAAAGTTAAAATCACTTGGTCCTTCTGAGAGGAGTTATTCTTCAGTCACGGCCCCTCCAGCCTCAGTTTCTACAATGATATAAATAATACTAATAGCCCTCTCTCTTTCCCTAGATCCCGACCCTTCGTGCAAGTGCGTAATGAAGCCCCATTGAGAAAACCTAAGACTTGTCGTCTGGTATTAACGAACAATAAGTTTTCTGTTTTATGCTTCGAAGACGTAGATGAACCTGAAATGCGACTGGTTGGTGATTCCATTGTTCGAGGGCAGCTCGAGGAATTCTGCGGGAGGAACCCCTGTCGCAGGTGCCGTTACTGCTACCCTGGTGCAAGGGTGGAGGATACAACTAATAGTGTTGATTTTTTACAGACGGAACCTCTGAGGACACAACGCATGTTATTCATGTCGGTACTAATAACGTTCTAAATTCTAGATCGGAAGAGCTGCTGGCTAGGTACAAGGACTTACTAGAGCGACTAAAGGAAAAAACTAAGATTGTTCAAACAGGTATACTTCCTTGAATTATCCAACGTAACGAGTTCTACAGCAAGGCGACCTATATTAACAATAACCTAAAGTCTCTTTGTCAACAGGAAGGAGTGCATTTTGCGATTTTTTGGAACAGTTTCTACGTCAGGAGGGACTTGTTCCTTGGAGATGGACTTCACCTTAATGAAGTTGGAGCTGCGCGTTTAGGAAGACTATTTCATAATACTGGTTCTTCTTTTCAGGCTGCTGTAACTTGAATGGTCCCGGCGAAAATTCCTTAAAATTCCTTTGCGCGCGCGAAGGTATCGCGGTTACAAACAATTTTAATGTTCTATCCTTAAATGCTCCTAGCCTACGAAATAAAATAAACGAATTTTTTTCTTTAATTGCTTGTAAAGACTATGATTTAATTGCGATAAATGAATCGTGGCTTAGCACTGAAACACGTGACTTTGTAGGGGAGGATCAAATTAGAGGTTGTAGACTTTTTGTTAAAAACAGAATAGGTAGGCGAGGAGTAGGTGTTATGTTGTATAGCAGAGATAATATTGCGAACGCTATAGAATTAAAGTACAGAATTCCTGAACTGATAGATTCGACTATAGCAGAACTTAAACTGGACGATTTCAAACTTCTTGTCGCCGTTATATATAGGCCCCCTAATCAAACAGCTTATACGGACGAAGCGTTATATCGCGAAGTTAAGAGAATAATAGGTAGTGAGCAGGCCTTACTTATGGGTGACTTTAATTGCGCCAACGTGGATTACGATACAATGCAGGGAGACGCGGAAGGTAATCGTTTAGTTAATTTTCTCGAGGATAGCTATCTTATTCAAAAGTTTGGAGAATCTACGAGGTTGGACACTATTTTAGATTTAGTAATAACTATGGACGATAGGCTAATCACTGATCTTAAAATAATAGAACCGTTAGGCAATAGCGATCACAATATGGTAGAGTTTGTCCTCTCAGTAAGTCACTCGAAATCAGCTAACTCTACTAAAATTCCTAACTTCCAGCACGCAGACTTTTGTAAATTTAGAAATGAATTGTCACACGTCAATTGGGAAAATGTAATGGGGATCCCCAACGCAAAAATAATGTAGGAATCGTTTGAAACATTATTTAGGACTGCAAATGAGGAATGTGTACCATACAAGATTAAGCGTGCGAAAGTAAATAACATGCCTTTGTAGTTTACTTCTAGAGTAGAAGATATTATAAGGAGTAGAGATAGAGCTTATAGGCTACATAAGTGCGATAAAGACAATTTGTGGTTACGAAACAACTACCTATATCTAAGGCGTGAAGCGAAAAGCGTAATAAAAAAGTCCAAGCATGATTTTGAAATTTTTATAGCTCGTGACGGCAAAGAAAACCCCAAGCGATTCTTTCAGTACATCAATAATAGGAATCCAGTAAAGAGTGTCTTAGGGCCGTTGAAAAATTGTGACGGAGAGCTAATTACTGAAAACAAGCAAAAGGCTACCCTGCTAAACGAATTTTTTACGTCAGTTTTTACAATAGAAGATGTAACGAATATCCCTACGGTCATAGATATAATACCTTTTGACAATAGTAATACTTTAGATAATATTGTGGTTAGTGTAAGGGAGGTAATGCACTCTCTTGATAAAATGAAAATGAGTATATAAATCACCGAGGCCGGATTCCATGTATCCCATACAACTAAAAGAATTAAAAGAAAGCATTGTTGTGCCGCTAACAAAGATTTTTAATGCGTCTATTTCTGAGGGGTGCGTACCAGACAATTTCAAGTTAGCAAATGTAATATCTATTTTTAAGAAAGGCAATAAAGGTGTTGCGGGAAATTATAGGCCAGTCAGTTTAGGGATCGTATAGTCCAACACTTGGAAATCCATAACTTGATTAGAAATACGCAGCACCGTTTTAGGCGAAACAAATCTTGCTTAACTAATCTTTTAGAATTTTTTCAAATCGTGGTTGCAGTTTACGATAGTATTCGGGCTTCGGATTTTCAAATAGCGTTTGATACCGTACCGCACAAAAGATTCATTGAAAAAAACTAAGGCTTATGGAATCAGGGGTGTGGTAATAAATTGGATAGAAGAGTGGTTGCGAGGTAGGAAACAGAGGGTGGTCGTTGATGGAGCGGAGTCATGTTGGGCTAATGTAGCGAGCGGCGTTCCTCAGGGTTCTGTATTGGGCCCCTTGCTTTTTCTTATATATACAGTATTAACGATTTAGATGTCGGCCTAGTCAGTACATTTCCAAAGTTTGCGGATGACACGAAGTTGGGTGGTAGGGTAATTGATGAAGAAGATAGAGGTAAAATCCAGGAAGATCTGAACAAAATCGTTGATTGATCAGTCACATGGCAAATGAGATTTAACGTCGATAAGTGCAAATTTTACATATAGGTTCGCGTAACGGTACTTTTGCGTATAGTATGTCAGGGAAGGAGTTGGCAAGCGTAGAAGAGGAAAAAGATTTAGGAGTTATCGTCACTGGTGATTTAAAAGTAGCGAAACAAAGTACAGCAGCGGTCAATAATGCAAACAAAGTCCTAGGTTTTATAGCTCGGAATTCTGAGTACAAATCGGGCGATATTATTGTTCCTCTTTATAAATCATTAGTTAGAACCCATTTAGAATACGCGATCCAATTGTGGAATCCACATATGTGCAAAGATAGTCGAAAGAGTTCAAAGACGAGCAACTAAGATGATTCCGTTGCTTAGGTCAAAGTCGTACGAGGGTAGGCTTAAGGAGTTAAAATTGACTACACTCGAGACTAGGAGGCTAAGGGGTGATCTAATCCAGGTTTTTAAAATTACGAATGGTTCGATAACGCAAATAGATTTAGCTTTTTCGAAATATCACAATATAATAGAACTAGAAATAAAGGGTGTAAGTTGACAAGTAGAAGGTTCGAGACAGCAGTTGCCAAAAACTTTTTTACGCATAGAATAGTAAATAGCTGGAATAGTTTGACAATAGAAGTAATTAGTAGCACGTCTATGAACATGTTTAAAAGTCAGTTAGACGCATATGTTGATAGATTGGGTATAATTTAAGGTAGTAAAATTAAGGTTTTTGTGGTTCGAAACCCACGTAAAATTGTAGGTCCCCTTCGCAACCGCGGAGAACATGCGCAATACACAACTACAACCACAGTTAAGTAGACCAGCCATGAGTGGATCCTAGGGTCTTTGTTGGTCTGAAACATTATAGCATTATATATACATCAAAATATACACGCCTTATGTTCTACTGAGCTTAATTAAAATACTAAACTCGCATGTGATGGAGTGTACAGTTCCATCCTCGTTGCTTTGTACTATGCAATAAATACGATTTCACATTATTTCACCACACAAAGTACACAGATGCATATACTCAATGTAATGGGCTTTTAGTTCGTTTAATACTATTTTTGCACCCCCTTTGCAATTAGTCGGCAAATTATCACTCTCTTTAAACACGGATATAATACACTCAAAAGCACGCACAAAGAGGGCATACTTTGCCACAACATCATTATTAAATTCAAGTTTATAAACACTCCTTTCCAAATGAGGGTTTATTCTTTCCAATCCGAGCTTTTCAATCACGAACTTTTCTTCACAACGCATATCGACAATTGAAGTAATCTTCTAAATCGTGGCGACAGCTGCCCATTATATAAAGAAATAGCTCTTCAGGGTGAACAGTGTAGGTGAGCTCAGCCGTGTACAGCTTAAGTCGTTTGTACCAAAATTCAAGATATTTCGAAGAAGCTATACCTTTTAAGTACGCATTCAGTTCCAATCCATTCTCGCCTTGTTCAGTCCGACACTCGGTAAAGCCGTCGAGCAAAGCGGTGTATGGCTATTCAATAACCGTGTCAAAATAAAGCATGTCGGCAACACGCGCGTCTAATATAGGCTTTAGCTTGCGGAAACCGACGATTTCAAACATTCTGTCGAGGATGAAACGGTTTCGCGTGGGGACAAGGACGTTATTGTCAGCTGCATTCTTCCACATCAACCGTATATCAATGCATGGCATATGAGAGTGCACCACTAATCTGCTCTCGTCTTGTGCCTACATAACGATCGTCACCCCACTTCTCAACTATCACGAAGATTCTATTCATCTCCTCAACACTTAAATAAATTACATTTCGTTTACCAGAGTTTGATTGTCTATAACACGTTTCGAGTACATAATTAACAGCGCCGGTTTTACGTCTGAACACACGTATTGACTTCGTCATGGACACATCGTATACGACATTGAGGATACTGCTCAACGGAAGCTCCATCGTTTCTTATTGTAAAGAGTGAAGGAGTGTACGTCCAGTCGGGTCAAGCTCTGAGGTGACTATGAGCCGCAGGTGCGCGGTTTAGCTCGACGGGAGGTGTGGGGGATGAGTCACACGGAGAGCGTCATATCAAGTGTCCTTTTTGCTTAGCAAGCGATACTCATCCTTAAACTCTATTAAAAACTCGCACCAGCCTTCATCCACACCCTCACTGTGAACCTCATCATGATATATATGAACGGAATGATAAAAATATTTTAGACTGTCCATGATAACAAGATTTATAGCTTAAGTCTTTATAAGCTATTGAATGAGGATCCCATTATACACTAGACCGATACAGGTGAGGTTGTTGTTGAAAGAACAAAGGTATAGGGCTCGAGTATCGTTGACATCGTCCATGACCTGTTGAAAAAGTGGGCTAGGCCGTCACCAGCTGGATATAAACATATTAAAATAAGACTACAGCAAATAAATGTGCACAAAACATTACTCGGCAATCTGAACAGGAAGACCTGGGACAAGCCACATGGGGAAAGAATTTATAGGCCGAGCTTTTCAGAGCATGTTGATGGAGTTTAATATCAGTTACTACATTAGCAATGCTATACAGTACATAAGGTATCTTTAGCTGAAAGAGTTCAACGTACCATAGACATTCTGGATTCGCTGGCCTCATCCTACAACCGTTCACACCACCGAGCGAGTGGTACCACACCTAACGAAATTTTAGAAAGAGGTACGCACACAGAGCGTATGGTGAGAAAAGACACTCGTAGAGTGCAACCACTCTCTGCTCGTTTCAAAATCAATGATTATGTAAGGCTGTCACGTTCGGGTAATAAATTAGCGAAGGGATTTAAGCTAGGTTTGACCCGTGAGAATTTTAAAATTAGAGCTTTGAGACCTAAAGACGAGATAATGCTGTATTATGTTGAAAATTTGAATGGGGAAGAAATTGCAGGGGGCTTTTACGGCGAGGAGCTGTAGAAAGTGAAATTTAATTTAGGAAAAAACGTGTTTAAAATTGAAAAAAATTTATGTAGCAAAAGATCAGGAAAGAGAAAAATGTGTTATGGCGCAGCCGAGGATGTTGTGAGAGACTTAAATGGTAGTTTGAAAAGATTAAAGCTTAGGATGATTTAGTATAAGAAATCTTAAACGAAGATACCCCTGCACATACTCTGACCCTAAAATCAGAGGTTAACAGAAATATTAAAGACAAAGGAGTGTTCAAAATTATAACCGATGGTCGATATGGAGCAGCCCTCCAAAGAGATACCTTTCACGAAACACAACATGACTTGTGCAACCTAATGTATCAGTTGAGATTGGAAAATAGAACGATGGCTATCCTGGCCCAGACATGTGCTATATTTACAGCAATATCGTGGAACATCAGTTTGTTGGGGATACCCAGACGTGCCTGTTGCGTATCGCTCACATTCCCAATCCTAGAGGAAGGAGCTTGAGCATTACGTATGACAAGCCTCATTATATCAGTGTCGCAACTAATCTATTAAATAATATCTCATATATAAGAACGATTGAGCGGAAAATATTTCCATTCGGCGACGGGAGGTTAACATTGAAGCTGCACTTTCGTCACACTGTGACACAATGAACCTACGCCTTTCACAGTCTATCGAGGGTCAGATACCAGCGCGGGATTGGGATTAGACCCATTTTTTTCAACCATACTGCGTACGACTGTCCTCTTGCTAAAGAGTAGTACCAGATATCTCTGCCGGAAAGCGTCACAATCAGGTCTTAACACGGTTGAAGACATAATGGCAGGGACTAAATCTAAAGAAGCTCTAAAAAAGCATTTAAGTGTAAACGGGACGAAATCATCAAAGATGCAAAGAGAAAAATGCGTGGTGGTGGGAAGAAGAAGAGGCCTGTCCGGAAGAAGAAGAAGGGGTTACCAGAACGTGGCGTTAAACGTAAAAGGACATGAAAAAAGAAGAAGTGTTCTAAGCGACTAAAACCTGTGATTGCTCTCATGAATCATAGGCTGTTTACTACTTGTCGAGAGAGGTTCTTCCACTATTTCTGGCTCGCCATGGAGCGTTTCATCCATCCGTGTAGTTCACAATGTTCTAAATCGGAGCTGTCACTCTTTGACATGACCCCAACTCAAGTTTCTATTGAGCACAGTGACTTTATTACAATTAAACCATTAAACACCATTAGCTCACCGAGTGCTCCTATAGAGTTCGTGATCCCCAGCTCAGGCCCTTACTTTTTTGATTCAAGCTGTCTGCACATGTACGCTAAACTACGAATAGCACATTCAAATGATTGTAAAGACAAATACTTTGTATTCCTAGAAACAAACTTTCTACACTCCATATTCAGTCAGTGTGACGTGTATTTTAATCAGGTCAACATCTCGGCAGGAAATGGTTACTATCACCTCCGAGCCCATCTGGAAAATGTCCTCAACTTTTCAAAAGAAGCGAAGGATACGTTTTTAACTGCCGAAGGCTTTTATCAAGCTAAAGATGAAAGCAGTATAAAGGACACATTTATAAATTCTAAAAAGAAGATTTATGAATGCCTCGGACGCCTGCATACAGACTTCACATTCCAGAAGAAGCTGCTTGTGAATGAGGTCGATATGAAAATAAAGCTCACTCTTACGAATCCTGAGATTTGCTTAAATCTGAGGGCTGACCAAGAAGAGAACGAAAAGCTCGTGGTGATTCATGTTATGGAAACATACAGTATCTTCGCGTGCGCCGTGTGAAATTAAGCTCTGCTAAACAACTAGAAATTAAAAAAAAAATTACTACACGCCACATTAGAATATCCAATTAACAGAGTACAGATCAAATTATACATGGTGCCATCAGGACTGGCATCAAAGCAGATAGAAAATGTCACCCTTCGATCTCTACCTAAAAGGTTATTAATTGGAATGCAGGAACATGTTTCTGTGAATGATAAGTATAAAAAGAACGCCTTAAATTTCGAAAATTTCCGCCTAAAAATATAATCCTATATGTCAATGGAGTCGCCTTCGGTGGGACATTAGAAACTGATTATTCAACAGAAGCCGTGTTCCCGCTTTGCGAGAGCTCATAGTAATCTTGCACATATTGCCAGTACTTGCAACGAATTAGGAATCTGCGTAACACAGAAGGAATTCATCGAACAGGTTAACCGTTACCCGTTAAAGGTTAACCTTTACGACTGCTATTCTCTGTTGCGTGTAGGAAGATCAGGAGCACTCTACATAGTATGCGTAAATTCTTCCCAAGAAGATTTCTGTTTTGGGTTTTAGACATATATCTAGTGAAAATTAAAGGAAGAAGAAATAGAAGAAACAAAGTCCATATTAGAGCAATTTAGCAGACAGGCGGGCAATACATTTTAAGAACTCTAACAAAGAGATTAACACAAAATTGCAGACCAAGGATAAGCACAAAACATCAGAGAATGTTCGTTTAATAGATTCACAGTAATAACTGAATCTACACACAGTATTAAAACCAAAAGTTAACAGCTGACGAGGAAGCTTCTAACAGTGGCTGTATCCTGCAGCGCGGCACACATCAGCGCGTCAACGTCAACGAAAAAACGTGGAACTTCAACGTGAAGAAGAGGCGACGTCAAACCGAAGACAACAATGCGCTGGTGGTCAAACCTCCTCAAATCTCTGTGCAGCGGGCAGTCTAAGGTTGGCTAGACTGGCAGTCGATGGCCTGCTGCGTAGCACGGTCAGAGTGCCGATCGGCACTTACATACGTAAAAGCATTAGCTACACTGATGCAACCCAAAATATTACAAACACAATCCAAGCAGATAACACGATATAAATACAGGCAATTAACATTAAAACACGCGCAAAACACAACACCACACACATCAACATTTACATCCTACCAGATAGTTCAACTCAGGTGCCTCAGGTGCCAGCCAATTATAATCTACAGTTACACAATCTGGTCTCTCTCACTAATGTCATCTTAGGAGGAGACTTCAAGGCTAAAAAACCTAGCTGTTATCTGCACAACCAAAACAACAACAGAGGCGCCAACATAGCCATACAACTAAACAGCCTCCTCATTCTTAACAACACAGAAGAACATACACACATACCACATCAAGCAGGATACTCAAACTCTTCCCTAGACATGACGTTCTTTTCCCCCCTCACTAACAACACATACACACTGGAGAACAGAAAAACAACACTCATCAGACCACCTGCCCATTATCATTACAAAACGTTTAACACTCTGCCCCAACAGCCTTAGGCTCACTTACAAAAATTACAAGAAAGCTGATTGGGGACAGTTCAAAATACAGACTGAAGAACAATTCACCACATTAAACAGCACACCCATCATAAACATCAACACAAAACTCAAGACATTCAATCAGATCATCAATAATGCAAACAAATACATACCGAAGGGCAGCATTAGGAAATACAACCCAAATTACACTAGAGAAATAGCCCACCTCATAAGGCAACGTAACAACCTTAAATATAACACACAAACATCACACACAGAAGCCATAAAACAACAGATGCAACAGCTCAACGCAGAAATAACAACAAACTTAAAGAAAAACAAACAGAAACATTTAAGGAATTCATAACAATACTAAACCACTCCCAGATACATCCAGGTTAAACAAGACTATAAACAGCATTACCCACTTTAACAGCAGCATTCTCACCTCACACGCGGCTATCTGTCGCAGCCAAAATAATATCCCAACATATACACAACAAGCTAACATTCTAGTTAATGACTACGCAAAGATAAATCACCTAAACAGAGACAACAACCAGAAACACGAAGATACACAAACAGCCAGACACAAGAAAAACCTATAGACTTGACACGACCATTACACCCTTCAATACAGACCAGACCACCAAGTTCATCAAAAACATTAAGAATTCGAAGGCTACTGGACCAGACAACATATCTAACATACACCTTAAAAACTTGCGCCTACAGGGAATACTAGCTCTTACAAACATCATCACAGATTCATATCAACACTGTATTATTCCTGACATATGAAAACAAGATAAAATTATTACACTACTCAAACCAAACAAAAATCCAACAGAACCAGCTTCCTATAGACCAATTACTGTACTACGCACACCTTCCAAAGTAACAGAAATACTAATCTTACAAATCACCAACCCACACATACCACCATCGCCTACTCAACATGGATTCAGACCTCACCACTCAACCAAGACATTACTCACTAACCTCACGCAGCACATCATGGATGGCATCAACTCCAGCCGACCAGCTCAACGTACACTATTAGCAAAAATAGACATTAGTAAAGCATTTGATGCTATCCCACGCATCTCTCGTAAACAAAATACTCAACACAAATATGCACAATAACACCAAAAGGTGGCTGAGCAACTCTCTTTCAGGAAGATACTGACATGTTACATTTACTGGCAAGTCATCCAAAAACAAGCTTTTTCCGAACGGAGTCCGTCAAGGCTCTGTTCTCTCACCAACACTGTTCAACTTATACATGCAAGACATTCCAACACCCATAGATAACAAGATTACCTTATCATCATATGCAGATGACATCACTCTAACATCCACCCACAACAACGAAACCGCTACAAATATCCTACAAACATACATAAACAGTATACAAGACTGGCTCACACACAATAGACTCAAAGTAGCGCCCACAAAATCAACCATCACCTTGCTTACAAGCAATACAAAAGAACACCAGATAACTCCACAGCTTACACTAAACAACACCAACATTCCACACACTCACAGGACCAAAATACTTGGGGTCACATACAACATCATTATCTTTTGAAAACCACATTCAGGACATTTAAAACAAATCTACGTCAAGACTTAACACGCTAAGTGTACTAACAGGCACAAACTTTGGACACCAACAGGAAACATCACTCATATATAAACAATATATTCGCTCAGTTATGGACTATTCTAGCCATGCTGGGCACCCATTATCTCAAACACACACATAAACACCTTTCAGCCAATACAAAACAACGCATTTCGTATCATTACAGGATGTTCTCAAACAACACCAATAGAACACCTGCACACAGAAACAAAAATACTGAAAATTAGGGAACATTTAAACATGAGGGGAACACAATTCATGACAGCAGCGACAACTAACCCACAACACCCTTGCCACTACATGTACCATCATGCACCAACACCTCGCACCATTAAGGTAACACCAGAGAGACATTATAACTAATTACTGCATTCCATACCACGCCCTACAAACATCACACAGTACAGAAAGTACATATACACAACTAACCCACAAAGCATTGACACGACTCGGTCCGAATGCGGTCGTAGGTGCGAAGTCGCCACCCATTGACAGGTGAGAGACCAGCTTGAGCAGATCGGATCGAATTAACTTAGCACGATTCCGATGTGGCCATCACCCCAACTTACAGACATATAAACACAGACTAGACAACTCCACAGACGACACCTACCACCTGTGCCAGGTCACACTACAAACAATTGAACACAGTTTGGCAGACTGTACCGCTCTAGCACAACATAGAACACAACACAACATCACTAGTACGCTGAACCTCTAGTCCACTCCGGAGAGGGCGATCGGTTACCTGCGTGCCGCCGGCTTGCTCGATCAGAGTGGGCTGATCGGCTAACCAACAACAACTTTTATCCGTTTGACATCACCCCTGACTTATCTGCTAGTATAAAACACGCAATTAAGTCCACATCAGAGTGGAAATATCTCACTCAGATTGGAATTCGCCAAGCCGCTAGACGCCTCTATTAGTTTACTTGTATACCTCGAATCACAAGCCCTAATAGAGATTGATAGGTTTAGAGGCCTAGTGACAGACTTTTAAAAATGGATACTAATACACTCCAGAGAGTAATGAATAGTGACCTAATCACACGCTCCAAATTTATCGGTGTTTGCGAAGAATGAAACGCTGAAGCTTCCCGCCACAAGACACTGCGGAGCACTTATTCTAAATACGGATGTTAGCGGAGGTGAAGGGATTCATTGGCTTGCCGTTTATTTTTAAAATAGGGAACGAATGTACTATTTTAACTCATTGGGGATTCATCCTTGGAATGACTCTATTATTGTAAAATTTCTCGAGGAATTTCACATTCCCCAAATTGTCTGGAACCCTTACCAATTCCAGTGGTACTATAGCAATACTTGCGGCATGTACTGCCTTTCGTTTCTCGTGTATATGGCTCGTGGGAACGAATTTACAATTTTTTAAAAATTATTCAATTTGTGTGTCTTCGCGAAATGATTTTCTGGTATGCAGTCAGATAAAAAAAATCGGTTCCCGTTTGTACACACGCACTGTATTGTGTGAAGTTTTATGCATATATAATTGTAACTTAAGTAATTGCAACAATATTGTGTAAACTATAAAATGTCTCCAATAATATTAGTTTGTGTAGCGTTTAAGGACGAGTCTTATGCTCTGTAGCTTATTTAAAAATGTAATGGATGCTGATTCTGTAAATAAATTAAGTTGAATATATATATATATATATATTATATATATATATATATAATATATATAAAAATTGATACCAAAGTCACTCCTATATGTGTGAGAAACATTGAAAATGTGTTGTATACAGAAAACACTATTATGTATTAATTTATCAGGTCATCCCATAAGTAATGTCGTTTTTTACGATAGATTAAGTTTAAACTAGTCCTACTCGGTTTAAGCATAAATTTTCCGAAGGTTATATCTAAGTGGAGATCTATCGTGTTTCGCTACATACTTTACAGACCTTGACCAGTGAAGACATGTATTTTGCTTTATGTGAACCCCTCATAAAATGGAGGTATCAGAAGAGCATATCGGGCATATAATGCTTTACGAGTTCAAAAAAGGGAATAGTGCTACTGAAGCAACGCGAAACATTCAGGACGTTTGTGGCAACGATATTCTACATGTGAGGAAATGTCAAAGATGGTTTTAAAAGTTTAGGAATGGTGACTGCTGTTTGACAGATGCAGCACGCTCTGGACGCCCTGCTGAGTTTGATGATGACCTGCTGTTAGCCGCACTTGAAGAAGACTGTTCAACAACTGTCGAAGAATTGGCTCAGAAACTCAATTCATCCCCGTCCACCATCCATCGACATTTGCAACAACTCGGGAAAGTGCCTAAGTTAGGAAAATGGGTGCCACATGAATTGTCGGTCGACAAGCTGAGGGTGCGGGTAAACGTTAGCACATCTCTTCATTCCCGTGAACTCCAAGATCCGTTTTTGCACCGTTTAGTGATTGGTGATGAAAAGTGGATACTGTACCAGAATGTTAAGCGCCGTCGACAATGGGTTTGTGCCGGAGAACCAGCGACACCACAGCCAAAACCAAATCTTCACCCTCGGAAGGTGTTGCTTAGTGTTTGGTGGGATAAAGGTGGTGTAATACACTTTGAAACTTTACCACACTATCAAACAATCACCGCTCAAGTCCACTATCAACAACTGGATCGATTGAACACTGCACTAAAAGAGAAGAGACCTTCTTTGGTTAATCGGAAAGGAATCGTGTTCCACCACGATGTCGCACGTTCTCATACCGCTCGGATCATTTCTGCAAAAATTGAGGAGCTTGGGTGGAAAAAACTTCCATATCCTCCATATTCTCCAGACCTTGCGCCTTCAGATTATCATCTCTTCAGGAATCTGCAAAATTACACTGGGGAACAAATTTCAACTTTTTGTCTATTGAATTAGATTTGACAGTTAGTTCTAGGTAAATTGGGTGCGCTGAGCACGAATTTTTACTCGGTTTTGCTCTATCAGGTCCTGATTTTGCTCAACACCCCTCCTCTTTCGTCGTATTCATAAAAAGGTTTTTTTCTCAATACTCGCTAAGTCTTTTTGCAGTTACACATTATGCAACTAGGTTTTTATCTAGGTATTTGTACCTATTGTTATGGTATTGTTGTATTATGTATATTTTTATATGTAACACCCTAAAAATATTTTTAATTTTGTCATTTTTAACCCATTTTAATATTAGTAAATTAAGCTAAAAATATCATAGAATTCTAAAATTTTCTCGAGCGTTCCTGTTCTCTGTAGAGTATTCTAGAGGGACAACTAAAATATATAAAAGCGACTCGTTTCCAGAGTTAATCAGTCAATTCAATCAGTCAGTCAGTCAGTCAGTCAGTTGAGTTAGTTAATTAAGTTTGGGCATTAACATAATTTTGAATTGGCATATGATTTAGTGAGTAATTTTGTCATCGTGATTTAATATAGTTGATTTAATTAGACGTAATTTATATTGTACCTACTCATCCGTGTTTCTAGTTTAATTTCATAGATTGTAAGTACCTATTTCATAATAAGTACCTATTTAAACTAATTTTTGTGTTTATATTTCAGATTTTCTTAAATTTATATGAATTAAGGGCTTTAAATACCTTTACAAATTGGCAGAATAATCTAGCAATATGTCATCAAGCACTAGAAAGTTCAAATGCAAAAACAACCCTGATTCCTTCTGTTATATATGTGGAAATTTTACACTCCACATCAACGAGCAAATATAACTGACTTCGTAAAAAGAGCTTACTTAGCTTATTTTGGCATAAAACTGGGGGACCAAGATAAATCGTGGGCTCCACATAAAGCCTGCACTATATGCATTGAAAGACTGCGACATTGGACGAAGGGTTCGGATTCAAAAATACCTTTTGGAGTTCCGATGGTAAGTTTATGATTTCATAAAACTACGTAATTTAATCACTAGTATACTGTAACTTACCTAAATGTAATTGTAACTTAGGTACATAAACAAAAATTTACAGAAAATGTTTATAAGAATCTCAAATATTGCATAAGGTTGAAACACATAGAAATGTTAAATGTTTGGGTGATAACTTTTGATAAAATTCATAAAAACAAGTCTCTCGTCGCTTTTGTTAATGCTTTACAATTTTTTTTCCATATCAGGTGTGGCGAGAGCCTACTAACCACGAGACCGATTGCTACCTTTGCTTTGTCAAGACTTCGGGCTTCACTAAGAAAAATAAACATTGTATCGAGTACCCAAATTTCGACACCGCGATACGACCTGTGCTACATTCAAATGAGATCCCCATTCCAAAATTTAAGGGTCTGCCAACTCAAGAATTAGTTGAAGATGTTCCTGAAAATATTGTTATGCACTTTGAGGAGTCAGACACCGATTTTGACCCCAGCGTATTTGAAAGTCAAAACGATCCGCAAAAGTTTAACCAGGCCGAGTTGAATGATCTTGTAAGGGATCTAAATTTGCCAAAAAAGGCTGCGGAAATTTTAGCTTCAAGACTTAAAGAGAAAAACTTGCTTACTTCAAACACATACATTTCATTTTACAGAAAAAGAGAAGAAGAACTTGTTAAATATTTTAGAACAGAGGATAGTTTAGTATATTGCTGCGACATAGTTGGTTTGTTAAAGAAGATGGGGGTTGAGTCTTACGATGCAAATGATTGGCGCTTGTTTTTAGACAGTTCGAAAAGAAGTCTTAAGTGTGTGTTGTTGCATAATGACAATCTATACGGCTCGATACCGATGGGCACTCAACAAAATTAAAAGAAAAGTATGAACATATAGAAAAGGTTTTAAATCTTATCAAATATAGGGAGCACGAGTGGATCATATGTGTTGACTTAAAAATGGTTAATTTTCTGCTAGGACAACAAGGAGGGTATACTAAATATCCCTGCTTCCTTTGCTTATGGGACAGCAGAGCCAAGGAAGAACATTATTTCAAACAAATCTGGCCAGCACGAACATCACTTACTGTCGGAGAAAAAAACGTAATTAATCCACCTTTAGTGAGCAGAGATAAAATCATATTTCCTCCTCTGCATATAAAACTAGGCCTCATTAAACAATATGTAAAAGCTTTAGATACGAACGGCGAGTGTTTCAAATACATAACTTCAAAATTTCCAAGTTTAAGTTATGAAAAAATCAAGGTGGGAATTTTCGACGGTCCACAAATAAGAACAATGATTAAAGACAGCAATTTTCCTAATGTCATGAATGAACGCGAAAAAAATGGCTGGTTCTCATTCGTGGACTTGATAGAAAACATTTTAGGCAATTATAGGGCAGATAACTATGAAGAAATCGTAAAAAAACTTTTAAGGGACTACAAAGAGTTAGGTTGCAATATGAGCATAAAAATGCATTTTTTGAATAGCCATCTTGACCAATTTCCAAGTAATTTAGGTGATGTAAGTGACGAACAAGGGGAGAGATTCCACCAAGATATAAAAATTATGGAGGAACGGTACCAAGGCCGCTGGGATTCCCACATGATGGCTGATTACTGCTGGTGCTTGAAATGAGACCTGCCATCAACAAGCAAATACACTAGAAAGTCTTACAAAAGAAAATTTTTGCCACAGTGAAAGCTTCATATCTGTTTGTTTTTTTATTTTAAGTCATTTCTATCGTTATAATGTAATTTTACTGTAGTTTGAACTGCTTGTATTCATGAAACTTGAAAAAAAAATTTAACACATGACTTAATTTTTTAGTCCTAATTTGAAAAATCTGGAAAATGGCACATAGGCTGTCGACAAGAATCAGGACCTGATAGAGCCAAACCAAGTTGAAATTCGTATTCAGCGCACCCAAATTACCTAGAATCAAGTGTCAGATATCATTCAATAAAATACGTGTTGCCCAGTGTTATCTTCACGAGAAACAGTATACTTCTTTAGATGACCTGCATACCACTCTTTGTACGTTTTTTGCCTCAAAACCGTCTGAATTTTATAAACATGGCATTGAAAAGCTTGTAGGATGTTGGCAGAGTGTCACTGTTTCCGATGGAAAATATATACTAGATTAAAAAGTTTCAGTTGAATTTTTTTTGTCCTTCAAATTCCAATCTAAAAAACGACATTACTTATGGGATGACCTGATATAAAACAATCCTCATGGCTCTGTAATTTAATAAAATGTTGAAGATACATGGCTTGTTCTTGCCCAACACACACACAAAAGTAAAAGAAAAACTCACATCACTTCGTCGATGATACGACAATCGCTGGGTTGAGTGTGCAGTAAAACTTCTACCTTCGTATTCAGGTCACTGTCCGTGACATGCGTTTCTTCAAATCTATTACGAAAAGTTTCTATAACACGATCGAGTTCCGCGTCGGTCTTCTAAGGAAAAAGGAAACAGTTGTTGACAGAAATTTAAAAATTATTTTATTTTATTTTTGGCCAGTTCATAACTTTGCACTTTAAATGAGACACTGCGGCGCACTTATTCTAAATACGGTTGTTAGTGGCGGAGGAGGGTATCATTGGATATCTCTTTATTTTAAAAATATGGACCGCTGGTGTTTGTGCTGGGAAAGCGAGAGAGAGAGAGAGACACTTAAACAGCTAGGGTACCCTGGAAAATAATAAACAGTAAGAAATTAGCCTAACCGGGTCATTCACATACACTTTGATACACTCTTTGTATGGTAAAAGCTGCTTAAAATTATTCAAGATCTAAGGGAAAATATTTAATGCCTGGTTAGACAAGTTGAATGCCCTGTTAGGTTAATTGATTGCACGATTAGCTCAATTGTAGGCGTTTGACGAATGGTTAGGTTAAATTATGGATCTTTATAAAAATAATTAACACTTGCAAAGGATTCTTGATGTATATAATGTAAGACCGTATTACTCACCGAGCTAAATGACACACGATATATATATAGGATGTATACAGACAGAGAGCGGTAATCAGTTTAAATCACATTTAAAAATTTAGTAAAGCTTATGCAATAAATCATAACGCGGTCGCTTTAAAATGCCTAATTTATGGCAATTATCTACCAACCCCTTTCTTTATTCTGTTGAAGGATGACTAGCTGGGCGTACTACGCATCGCCAGCCGTTACTGGGTCTAGAACCCATGAGTAAATAATAAACAATTAGCCTAACTGGGTCATTCACATATACTTTGATACACTCTTTGTATGGTAAAAGTTCCTTAAAATTATTCGAGATCTATGGGTAAATAGAGAAATGCTATAACGTACGAGCGTATTAATTTTTCTACTTACATCTCATATGTGTCCTCTTCCGCTGTATCATTCTGTTCGGCTTCACAAATGTTTGCCACAGCTTGCGACGAAAACCAATTTCCCCGGTCAACTGCGGCAAAAGTTGTTGAGTTGCAGCAGTACTGCAGGAAATATTCATAAATTTTAAATTTTGTTTAAAGTTTTTTATTTATTAAGTAAGTTATCATGACACAAATTCATAAGTACAAACATGGGAACTTAAATAACAACAAATCAGGACAATTTACCAAAAGTAAATTCTAAATTTTAGATTCATCAAAATAGCCTCCTCTAGCAGCAATTACAGCAGAACAAATTCGAGGCATGAGCTCAACAAGAGAAAGAAGATAGTCTGGTGAAAGCTGCTGCCAGCACTCTTGTAAGAGTTCCCAGAGCTTCTGAGTACTGGATGGCTACTTGGCTTTCACTCGTCGATCCAGTTCATCCCACACTAGCTCGATGGGGTTCAGATCCGGGGACTGTGCTGGCCATTCCATAACTGTGAGCTGACGTTGCCGTTCTTTCTGCTTCAGGTAATTTTGACAAAGCTTGAAAGTGTGTTTAGGATCGTTGTCTTGCTGCATTTTGAACTGTTGGCCAACTAGTCGCAGTCCAGATGGGATGGCATGGCGCTGTAGAATGCTGTGATAGCCACGTTGTTTCAGTATTCCAGTGACTTTGTGGAGATCTCCAACTTGCTCCCCTGCAAAACATACCCAGACCATCACACTTTCTTCACCGTGCTTCACTGTTGGCTAGGGTGGATCGATTTTACATTTGTTTCGATTTCCATATTCTAATAGAGACAAAAACTTGCGCATGCATGAGAAAATAGCCTCTGCAAAATCTTAGCTTAATAGGTAATCATCTTCTGCCCCCGGCAGAGCGATGAAAATCATATTTTAGTAGTCAAAAACGTATTTTTAAACCCTAGCCTAGAGTCATAAAATTTTGCGTGTGTTATTTCATGCCTAAGCAACGATATAAATGCTATGGGAAATATATAAATGCATTATTTAAGACAAAGAGCCGATCTGAAAATATGTATATTATACATATTTTCAGATCGGCTCTTTGTCTTAAATAATGCATTTATATATTTCCCATAGCATTTATATCGTTGCTTAGGCATGAAGTAACACACACGCAAAATTTTATGACTAAGCTAGGGTTTAAAAATACGTTTTTGACTACTAAAATATGATTTTCATCACTCTGCTGGGGGCAGAAGATGATTACCTATTAAGCTAAGATTTTGCAGAGGCTATTTTCTCATGCATGCGCAAGTTTTTGTCTCTATTAGAATATGGAAATCGGAACAAATGTAAAATCGATCCACCCTACTGTTGGCACAACACACTGCTGTGTCATTCTTTCACCCGCTCTGCGCCGCACAAATACTCTGCGTTTGGATCCAAAAACTTCGAACTTTGATTCGTCAGTCCAAAGGACAAATTTCCACTGCTCAACAGTCCATTTTTTGTTTTTTAGCCCAGGCTAGCCTTTTCTTTTTGTTCTGGAGTCTCACATTAGTTTCTTTGCTGCAGTTCGTCCTTTTAATCCTGCCTCTCTTAGTCTTCGTTGTACTTCTGGAGTTGTTCAGCTGGGCTTTGATTTCAGGTGCTGTGAGGCGTCTGTTGCGCAGACTGGTGACTCGGATATACTTGTCCTCTGAGTTTGTTGTGGTTCTTGGTCGCCCTGACCTTTTTCTGTCCTTATTTTGACCAAGTTTTTCGTACCGTTTAATGGCACAAGCAACCGCATTCACAGAAACTTTCAATTTTTTTTCGCTATTTGTCTCAGTGATTGACCCTCATTTCTCAAAGTTACAATCGACTGTCTTTTATCTGTTGTTAACCCTTAATTGGTAATCCTCAACCAGAGGAACGCGTTAGGTAATGCGGGGTGCTACCACACCCCAAAAGAATATTAGCCAAAAATCAGTTAATGAATTTAATGAAAAAACAGTGTTATAAATGAATTATTCCATGTATTAACTAACTTTTAATCACAAAATAATGACAGTATAAGTATAATATGTATTTGAAATAAATGAACAGAAAAAATATTTGCTTATTTCCCTGTAAAAAAGACCAACAAACCAAAAAAATTATAATTAAAAAATTAAAATTTCCTGGAGATCCCTGGGCAACCACTGACTGTAGGATAGTGGAGGAAGACATGGAAGGACTGGCAGGCCCGTTAATGCACACATCGCTGTAGAAGAGACGAGTAAAATGTTGCTTATTTTTGGTTATGATTTTATGGCGCAAGTTCCACAGGCCACATTTAGTGCCTATATGAACCCTGTATATGCGAATTATTTATTATCAAATACTGATATACATCATATACCACATGTAGCTATGTACAAATAGTGGCCTCTCTTCTCTAGTGTTTTTATCATCAAAGCGGAGGCACCTGAGGAGAAAGCAAAAACGCCTCTCATTCACTGCAGCCCAGTATATTGCAGGACCAAATTGTGGACTCCACATGTCAACGGCTGTTTTGTGGTTACATGATTCATTCCGGAGAATAAGAGGACTCCCAAGAGAGCCCTCATCTCAGATTCTGTCGCACGGTCCACTGCTGCCGGGTGTTTCTGATACTTTTGAGCCAAAGACCTGATGGTGTCATTGGTACAGTCGAGAATGTAGTCAATGATAAATTCGGTCAGGAACAGTTCAAGACATGCAAGGGGATTCATAGCAGCTGCAGCTCTATGAGTGGGGCCGGGCTTCATGGGTGGGATGATGTTGTGCTGGGGAGTCCGGGGAATGTGCTCCTGTAGATGGCTTCGTGCTCCAGCGGTGCCCATTCTTGCCTTGGATTGATGTCCTTTGAAAGCGGTGGAGCACTCCTTCATGGTGGTGCCGCCTCTTGGTCGCAGGTGTAGCAACAGCGGCAGCAGGTGCGATGGTTTTGATGTTCGAAAAATTTTATCACTTATAGAGTATAGTAATTTTTGGACGCTAATTCCCAAAATAATATTCATTTTTCGCCATGACGTACAGATTTTTCACAAAATGCTATATTTCATATTACATATGTAAGTAATTTTCATTAAAATTGATTCAATTAAATTTTGATTAAAAAATACTGCCTATAAATGTTTTCAGATCAGAAGTGACGTCATAGCGTCTTCTAGAACATTCGAGAAACGCCCCACTAGTATATAAGTGATTGACAAGCCACGAGATGAGTCAGTCTGTCTAGTGTGTGCGAGGTTATATTTCTATATTATTCAAAGGTGCACGGTAACTATATATTTCTCTTTTGAAATTTGTTTATTTGTCGCTATGGCAACCAGAGGGAGGGTGTTAATAGCCCAAACATTTTTTGTTATATTTGTGGAAAATTTACTGTGGAAAAACAAAGGAGAAATATTACAGACTACGTCAAGAAAACATACTATGCGTACTTCGGAATGAAACTTGGGGATCAAGACAAATCATGGGCTCCACATAAAGTTTGTAATGTTTGTGTTGAACAACTTGGAGTGTGGAGTAAAGGTAAAAAGGATTCTTTACCTTTTGCGATTCCAATGGTCTGGCGTGAACCTAGAAATCACAGCAATGACTGCTATTTTTGTTCATGTAACGTGCAAGGCTACAATATTAAAAATAAAAAGGAAATTTCTTATCCAAACTTTAAGTCTACTATAAGACCTGTTGCTCATGGACCTGGTATACCTGTACCGACTAAACCAAATACTCCTGATATAACTTCATCTGATTCGGTGTCTGATGACGATGGAAACGATGATATTCATTGTTTTCAAACCGAAACATCTGGTGAACCCCAATTGTTTACACAAAGTGGACTTAATGATTTGGTAAGAGATTTGTGTCTCCCGAAGGATTCTTCAGAGATTTTGGGATCCAGACTTCATGCAAAGAACTTGCTTTCTCCCGGGACGTCATTTTACTAGTACAGAAATCGAGAAAAAGAATTCAGCCAATATTTTTCTCAAGAAAATTCACTGATGTATATTGCAACAATGTTTCGGAACTACATAATATTTAAGCTAGGTGCTGCAGTCTATGACCTAAATGAGTGGAGACTTTTCACTGATTCCTCCAAAAGAAGTCTAAAAGGCGTCCTCCTTTATAACAGTAAATTGTATGCATCCGTTCCTGTGGCTCATTCCGTTCACTTGAAGGAAACGTACGAAAATCTTGAGCTTCTTCTAGCTAAGGTTAAATAAAAAGAACACGGTTGGCTACTTTGCGGAGACTTAAAAGTGATTTATATGTTGTTTGGTCAACAACCAGGTTATACGAAGTTCCCATGTTTTTTGTGTGAATGGGATAGCCGAGCAAGAACTCAGCACTGGATAAAAAAGGAATGGCCACGCAGAGTCAACCTGACAACTGTTTCTAAGAACACTCAACGTGAAAGTTTGGTTGACACGAAGAAAGTCCTTTTACCTCCGCTTCACATAAAATTGGGCTTGATGAAGCAATTTGTTAAAGCCTTGGACGAAGATGGAGATTGTTTTAAGTATCTGTGTGGTAAATTCCCAACTCTTTCGAAGCAAAATTGAAAGAAGGAATTTTCGTTGGTCCCCAGATTAGAAAACTGACTTTGGATGAACACTTTGAAAGAACAATGAACAATCTTGAAAAAGAAGCGTAGATTGCTTTTAAGGATGTTATCAGCAAATTTTTGGGGAAGATCAAGGACCCAAATTACCAAAACATTGTGAACAACATGCTAAATAAGTTCAAAGAGTTGGGTTGTAATATGAGTTTAAAATTACATTTCTTACATTCACACTTGTATTACTTCCCTGAGAATCTCGGAGCACTCAGCGAAGAACAAGGAGAACGGTTTCACCAAGACATCAAAGAAATGGAGAAGCGATATCAGGGAAGGTGGGACATCAGTATGATGGCTGATTACTGCTGGATGTTGAAACGGGATACTCTAGAATTATTACATAAAAGAAAGGGGACAGCTCGTACATTCGAGACTAAAAGGCATAGATCTCACAAGAAAACTCGGGACAAATAAAGATGAATATGTAATGGACGTTAATATTTTTCTTTCTTTTTAAAGTTGTTTGCATTTTTAATTAGTATAACAAAGCAAAATAGGTACTTAATGTAAATTAAAATAAATAATATTCATTTATGTTGATTTTCCCTTCCAGTTTGCAGAAAATCCTTATGTGATAGAAAAAATGGACACCTTATTTGAAATCAGCGTAGCTGAATTATATAAAATCAGTTATTAGTAAGAAAACAACTCTTACAAAGTTCTCATTCGCAGGACTGTGTAATTGATTTATTTTCCAAATTAAACACAAAACAACAAGGTACTTTTTCTCTCCTTATTAAATATTGTCTATTTGGGCAGTAGGCCCAAGTTGGTGACCCCATAATTATTTCATTTCTATATCATTCCTAAATTATAGTAAGCGTATTTTCTTAGCCACATCAAATCGGTGATCCGTTAGCCACTATAAATTGGTGACCCTGGAGTGACTATAAATTGGTGACTCCAGCCTTATCATTAACAATCAATCATTATCAATTAATTAATCATTATCATTATTATAGTGCCAACTTTACGCTATAAACCAGTGATATCAGATTGGTGAACCGTAGGCTACTATAGAATGAATATAAGAATATTGGTATTATTCATTATTCATTTGTACAGGGCTCTATCCTATAGAACAGGGGTTCCCAAATTGGTGTTCCGCGGAACACTTGTATACCGTGAGAAGTGTTCCGCGGAACACAATTTGGGAACCCCTGCTCTAGAATGATATTAATACAATAATATAACATCCTAACTAATTCTAACTAGATGATAACTAATATTTTTTTTCATACAGATTTATATACACAACATAAGTCGGCGTGGTTAAGTTACAATGCACAGTGCTTAAAAAATCAAATCCTTAACACGACACTTGCTTAGAGTTATGAACGAACCAAGAACTTGAGCCGAACCGGCCACCCAAAGGGAGAGGCACGCACTCGCCACGTTTACAAAAGATTCTTAAGGTTGCAAAGGTTGTGTAACAATGATAGTAGCAAAGGAATTTATATAATTTTGGTTCTACACTTAACTCCTTTATGTGATTTATATTAGCTCAAACGAACATTTAGAATTTAAGAATCTCTGTTTAAGATTATAGATTTGGCACACTGGAGTCGTTAGGGTTAAGAAAGAGGCCAGTTATAAAATCGAGGCGAGTTATAAAATATTAAAAATTCAAAAAGTTTAATACTTTAATTTATGCAAACACAATAAAAGGATTAATGCGTTAATTTAGACAAACAATGATATTGTCAAATTTTACATGGCTTCCACATGGCTTCCCTCCTACAGTTGGAACTAGGGGGTTAGTTTGAATATCATCTCAAACAAAAGCAGTTGGATGTAATGTTCTATAAGGACAAAATAAATAGTTAAATAAAATACATCTACTTCGTACTTAATCCACTATATTTATTAGTTAAATTTTACACTAAAATCGATACTTATGCACTAATGAACACTTATAATTATAATTAACGGTTACTTGTGTCTCCTTCAGCACTTGGAGTCTGATTTGTTTAGGTGCACTTTTTACACTGGTCGAAGTTCACCGTGTGCATACACTTTTAAAACAAACGCGATCTTTATCAACTTTATGAGAACAAAATTTGAGAAATGAATTTCAATGAACTATTGGAAAAGTACTTAAGTGAAATTGATACGATTTCTGCAAGATTTATAACGGATATGGGTCGTTTGAGAACTTTTTATAGAACTTTGGAATTGACTAAAGTCTATAGCGTGGAAGGTATAAAATTTCAAGGCATTGTGCAGTGAAAGGTCTACGTGTGGACAGTGCTCTTGAAGAGGAAATACGTTTAAAGAAACAATTTGTAATTGGGGTAAACCGACTTTATGATTACTGTTTTTCGTTTCGTGTATTCGGTCCTCTTGGAGCTGCGCAAGTGACCTTCGTGATGGAAGTTCTGCTTCTGAAATCAAATAGGCAGATGGCTCCTGAAAAATGTGACCAATCGAATATTCAGGAACAGGCAGGAGTCTGAACGAGTGGGGCCAATCTTGGCGAGAGCCTTCAAGGGCGGTGGCTTATCGGGCTGCGAGATAATAGGGATAGAGAAGGGTAAGAAAGGACTTGACACACAGATTAAGATGATAAGAACGAAGAAATCCGATGAATTCTGAACATAAGTATTCCCAAAAGCTGTTTTATAGTGGTAGAAAGGAACATTTAGAGGAGGAGAAGGAAGGTTATGGTCAATACCGAGGTTCTTGACCCGTGGTTTGATGTGATGAAAGGCCAACAAGGAAACAGGAGAAAAATTAGTATTCTGTTTCATCGGACGGGAAACAGGAGGAAGATAAGTCTTCTGTTTAGTAGGAGAAAGAGAAGACTTTCTGCAGGTGTCTGAAATGGTACTGCAAAATTTTGATTTCCAAACCTTCTGATTATAAAGAACAGAATCCAATGAACGTTGTCCTGTAGAACGATGCAAAGATGCATCACTCCCTTTGGTGGGAAGAGAAGAGTGGCAATTTTCTTCAGAATTTGTCAAAGACGCGTTGTTGGCGCGTGCCAAGATTTGAATCTTATTAAGACAATGAGAATCGAGGTCATAAGCCGAGCTTGCATCATGTCCGAGGGACATAGGCGAGTTCTCATCGAGAACTTCCTCGTGATGTCTGGGACAGTTTCTTCATAGAGCGCTTCCGTCGTGGGGTTTAAGACAACCTCTTCATAGGGCACTCCCCTCGTCATACTGAGGACACCCAGCGTATCGTGCATGCTACACAAACTAACCCGATGGACAAGTGTATTCCGTGCTTGCCTTTCCGTACGAACAACTTCCGACGGCGAAGTAGGTTCGGGTTCGCTCCCGGCACCTGTAGGCTTAGTCTCGGAATTGGGTGGAAAATTCTCTACCTTTGTAAACAGAATCAAGTCATCTTCCTTAAATACGGATTCAAGCGAAATGACCAAACCGAAACTCAAAGGAGATGATTCTTCAGATTTATTTGAACTAACCGAAACTCTGGGAACTTCAAGTTCCTACCTAACTGTAACCGAAGGGGATGACCCGCTCTCGATGGAGTCACAGTGGTCTACTGTGAAGACATTCGAGTCTTCGTGCTCAAAATTACCAAAGGTATGTTGGCTTTCTAGTTCCTCGTTCGCCGGAATTGATGATTGATGAAGAATCTTCCCCATCTAATAGCAGTTCCTCTTTATTTTGAACTGGTTCCAGGGAGTCATTCGGGCTCTCTGAAACAATTCTTTCATCCTCAGTCGAAAAAAGCGAAGAGTAGAGGAGACAAACTTACTCGAAAGGTGGGTTCTCTCTTCGAATTAGGCCTCCTTCTTTATCGGCTACATAAAAATCGTGCGTAATAAAGAAATTCATCCCAGGATTAAATTTCCATCCCAGTATCCTTCAGATATGACCACAAATGGGGTCAGATAAGGGACTGAATCAAACTCAATAGGAAGAATAATTTCTCCGATATTGCATTCTTCCCACCCATCATCAATACAGGTCAAACAAGAACGAAAAGGAAATTTCCCGTAGCCGTCTTAAGTAACTTCTTGTATACGTCTTGTTTAATGTAATTCGCCTGACAGCAGTCGTCAACAAGAGACAAAACCGCTTGGTTGTTGACAGAAGTTTTCATGAAAATTTGTGAGCTCTCGTCAAAAAGCACCATTTCGTGAGCCCAAGAAGGCGTTTCCGAAACATACGAACACACTTCGTCTGCGTCATCGATGGCTTCGCGCGGGGTCCAGGAAGCTTCCGTCCATCCCGTCTTCCTAAATCTATCCATTTTCTTCGAAACACGACAAAGGAAAAGAAAATGGACTTACAAACGAGGAAGGCGAAGCGAAACAAAGAAAAAAAAAGAAAACTTATCCCTAATACCATCTACACAACAGTATTGAAACGAAAAAACTTAAGCATGACATTAGCTATTTCGATTTAAATAAACACTTCATAAAGTCGTCCCAAACGAAGATGCAAAACTTGTCTGTTGATTTCGACATATTACTCGAAATGTATGAACTCATTTTAAAAATTCCATAAATCTACCATATACTTTGCAGAAATCGTTTTTTGTTCAAACAATAAAATATATAATTCACCTATATATTTATATACGCAAACACTGCATACAAAAAGACAAAAACCTGTCAATTTCTTTCCTCTTACAACAAAAAAAGAAGGTTGAATTAAATTGACTGCACCGAAACTAGCTGAACTGAAACTGACTGACTAGAAACTGACTGTGTTGATCATACTGGATTCACCAACAGGAAATGATTACTCTGAGTGCTGATTTCTGGGGCGGTTGTCCCTCTGGATGCAACCGACTGACTTGAACTGCTATAAACTGGAGTGGGTTTCCTATTTCTTTCGGAAATCCGAACTAAACTGATTCTGTTAGCATTAAGCTGTCTATTATTCTGTGGGGTGGTTGTCCCTCTGGATACAACCGACTGACTTGAACTGCTATAAACTGGAGTGTGTTTCCAATCTACTCTATCTAAGAAATATACAAATAATGGACAACAATTTGTCTAACTAGGGAAAAAAAATTAAAAATTGTAAACAAAATCATAAAAAAATGTGAACAAAGTATCACTTGAATATACGTGAATTTACGATAATATTATGAGTGGCACATTAAATAAAATTATTCTATGCTAATTATAATAGTGGAAATAACTCGTTTCAATAAAAATAAATGTATCACTGGAGTATGGAATGTTCACTGTTTTTTGTTAATTCTGTCTTGATACTAATTATTAACTGTTAATAATACTGACTTCTCAAATATTTAGTAATTAATTTGAAAAAGAGATCTGTACTTAACAAGATTCCTACAGCAAAATCCTTGGAGACGTGTCCTGAAGACGTGTCTTGCTGGCCACTTGTTCCTGGACGAAAAATGGGGGTGGAGAACTTAGAGTCGTGACACACCGGTCGAATTATGGATGTGGAAAACTAGAAGTCGTGACACGCCGGTCAACTGAATATTGGTTCAAGTTCCAGGGTCTGGAAGACTGGAAGAATCCTGGTTGCAGAGGTCGCCAGTTGTCTGTTCGGAGTTGACGGGGGTTCTGGTTAGGTGGCAGCAACGGATTTGTTACTCTGGAGTAGCTGGTACCGTATAGGGAATCGCAATAGTTTCTTCTATACTACTCTACGATTTCTTCTTGTAGTGGATCGGAGGATTCTGTGGAGTTTACTAAATTCTCTAAAGGTTCCCCGATTCTTTTTGTAACGTATCGGGAAATTATTTTTCTCCATTTAAGACTAAGTTCTCTGAAGAGAGCAAGGCTCGAAGGAGAAGACAAAGATTTACTGTATTTCTTACTGTAGTTTTACTGCTAAAAAATGCTCGGCTTCTAAGTTAGATCAGTCAAATCAGAATAACAGTTTGAAAAATTACATGAGTTTATATACCCAAATTTTGTGGAGAAAATTATTATTTAATTTCACTTGTTTTGTTTTTATTCTCAATAGGCTGCATTATTTTGCAAAATATTTGAAGATAAGGTAAATATTTTAGCTGTGGCAACGTCTAAACAGATAAGCAAGATATTTAAAGATGAAGCCATATTTTTATTTTAAACCGCATTTTGACAGATCTGATGTTATCATGATCTGCAGAGTTAACTAAAAATGGAAAATGAAATATGCATTTTATTATGAATTGCACTTAAACATGCATATGAGCAAAAATTAAAGGCATAAGAATTAAAATTTAACGTTAAGCAAGATATGACTTCATCTTTTATAACAAAGAGAGAATGTATAGAGAAAATGAACATTGCAGAATTTAATCAGGTTTCATTATTAAGCTAATTCTAAAAACATGATGAAGTAATTTTAAAAAGAAACAATTCATCAATTATTTGGCAGAAATAAAATAGAAAGCAAATAAAAAATTTATCCAAATTCGCGTCAGCGTTTATGCGATTTTGGTCTCTATGTTAAAATGAATATATGAATATAAATGTGTACAAATATAAGTATTATATGAATATAATGAATATAAGGCTTATATAAATATACGGATTATATAAATATAATGATTATATAAATAAAAGGTTTATATAAATATTAGGATTTATATAAATATACGAATCATATAAGAATTATACGAATGAATATAAGAATATAGGAATTATTCACTGTTAACTTTTACACACACACACACACACATATATATATATATATATATATATATATATATATATAGTAACCTACGTTTAACCAATTTGTTGTTACCGGTTTATAGTGTAAAGTGGTACTATAATAATCTACAGATCTACAGAAGCTAAGGCTAACAAAGACCCTAAGATCCACTCTAAGTTTAGCCCGAGAGAAAGAAGAAAGTAAGGGGTTAAAAGAAGAGAATATGGGGTTAAGTAAGTAGCAAAACCTATCACTCGTGGGTTAAAATTCATTCAGAAAAAGAAAGACACCATCATCATCTGCCGGCCACTGCCGACAAGTCGGAAAAATAGTCGAAGAGAATACTTCCAGCTGTTGCAGACCGGTCCTCTACTCCATAGAGAGGTAGAGGATGCAGCCCACTCCGCCGGAAAGGGGTGGAAGATGAAAAGAAGGAAAATAAGAAAGCATTACAAACCATGCAACTCATGGTTAATTGATAATGGTTAATTGATTGAGAATGATTGATGACTAATGATAAGGCTGGAGTCACCACTTTATAATCACTCCAGGATCACCAACTTATAGTGATCTACGAATCACCGATTTGATATGGCTAAAAAAGTAGGCTTACTATAATTTATGAATGATGATATTGAAATGAATTGTTAGGGGTCACCAGCTTGGCCCACAGGAAATGAATAATTAGGGGTCACCAGCTTGGCCTACAGCCAAACAAACAATATTTAATAAGGAGAGAGAAATTACTTTTGTTGTTTTGTGTTTAATTAGGGAAATAACTCAGTTGTTTGTTCACAGCAATTAACAGTTCAATAAAGGTATTTATAATAATTAATAATTATATAACAGCATTTATATTATGCTAAAGATGACTGGGTATTAGCAAATACGGACTGGTTATACAGACTACTGTAATTGTTAAGGTATACACTAATTTAGATAGGCTAATAAGATATGCAAAATGGAACACAGAATAAATAATGAAAGCCTATTCACAACTTAAATAATGCACGTACGGTTGGGACAGTAAATATATTGTTAAGGTGTTGCTTGAGGGACTGAGGCCGGCTGAGGTCGAACGGCGCTACGTGAAAGAAGAGATTCATGAGGAGGAGTAAAGAGCGGAGTGAGAGCCTTACTTGATGATAGACTTCGTGTAGGCTCGACCGGAGCCTTGGAGGAGCAGCAGGCCGCTATCCGGTGAAGGCCGAAGAGAGGGTGGCTTGAAGAGTTGTGCTACTGACGAAGGTGCTGAGAGTGAGATGTTACGACCAAGACGAGAAAATGGCAAGCGAGAAGTGAGGAGTGAGAATGGTTTGAGGAAGACGCCACATTTTATAGGTTTTGGTGACGTCCTCTGGTGGTCGCTTCGGGAAATACCACAGAATCCGTGTTTCCTGTGTGGGTCAGTTTCATGCCCACGTGTATAGCCTTTGCTTTGATTCCATGATATTTGAGAATGGCGGGGAAAGAAATGTCTGTCTGCCCGCTACAAGTAGTCCTCTCTCAGAGACTGTACAAGAACGATACTAAGAAGAATTACCATTTCGTAGTGAAAACTGATGAGGCCACTCCGAGTTCTGACGCTGGGCGTGGTATGTCGTGGGATTACTGACGCAGGAGGGAGTGAAGGGTCGTCTCGGAGCGGTGAGATGGTCAGAGGAGGCGCTGCTGTATTGGGGTGTGGGGATCCACAGGAGGATGGGGTTGATGTATGGTAGGAATGCGGAGCGAGGAGGCAGGGGGAACTGTCTTGAGTTTGTATGCGGTGCCCAAAAAACTCGTTGCACGGCAGTTCTCGATGAATGCGTTCCTGCAGAAGGGAAAGAAAAAGCATTGCTCAAGGAAACAAGCAGGAGTAGTAAATCCATGAAATGATGCAAAAAGACAGTTGAAGAAGGCAGGGGATCGCCAACCCTGTGCCTGAGGAGTGTCTGTGCTTTGCAGTACGCCCTTTCGTTGCGTGGATGTGTGTGTCAGTACTTGTTTGCTTAAAGAATGGTTTTTAGGCCTCCCCGTTGGAGTAGGATGAAAAATACACGTCGTGCTTGATGAAGAGTTCGCTGGTGAAGTAGGGGTGTCGTCAAACGATTTCTTGCCAAATGATTTCTCGTACAGCGCCCGAAGAGGACCGTTGATATACTGTATTTGGCTAAAAAACGTTGACGAGAAGATGCGCAGGAAACTTTCCGTAGAACGCGGGAAACTTGGAAGTGGGGGCAGGGTCAACCGTTATGCATTCATTATGAGAAAACTCAATGTTAAATACAGTTTCTTAAAATGTCACTCGAAAAAATGTTTGCACTGATTTCACTTTTGATTTGGCTGGGTATTCGTTTGTCACTACGGGTAGTCACCAATTTATAGTTACCAATTTATGCGAAAATGTTGGCACTATAATTATAATGATGATAATAATGGTTAGTTGATTGTTAATGATTGATTGTTAATGATAAATGCTTAGGCCGAGGTCACCAGATCTTTGCAGATCAAATTATGTCATTAATTAACTTATCAACTGGGTTGGTTGACAGAATGAGTTTTCTTCCTTTATTAAACAGAATAAATGATTTATGAATGAGACAGAATATGTTGATTGTTTAGTTCAAATAATAATGACTTCAATATTAATAACGCGCGAGATAATGATTAGTCTTTATATAAAGTTAGGTGAATGACACCAGGCGCGTCCAGAAGTCCTTCTAACGAAGTTGAGGTGTGATGCCTTGAAATATTCCCGCGCTGTGACATCATCTTAGTCGTGCTTGTGTGACGTCATCTTGGTTGTGTTTTTGTTGATGGAACATCGCTAAAGTATTTGAAAACGTCTCTGCCACTTCAGTAGCCGCTACATATATATATATATATATATATGGATAGATATATATGGGATGAATTTCACAATTAGACACGTGAAATGAATGAATGATGCAAACCCACAGGAAAAAGAAAAATTATTCCAAGGCCTTTCGTGTATTCAGAAGTACACCTCGTCAGGGAATGAAAGGTGGAGGCAATATGACCAAAAATATATACAATGAGACAGAAAAACAAAAAGATTAACACAAGATTAACAAGAGTTGATTAGAGGCAAAAGGTATTTTAATAGGGTATTATCAATTTTATACATGTTACCCTATTTCATTTTTAGATAACTGCCTTAGGAAAGCCAAGAATAGGTATTATATTAGTATAACTGTAAAAGAATTTGAGCGTAAAAATATTCTTAGCCTACCTTACCATGTAAATTTTCAATATCTTCCGACTTTACTAAAAGTAATTGGTATGAATGTAGTCTTTAAGTATAATAATACTGTTAAATAACGCTTAATAAAGAATAGCCCGGATAATCTGGTTGGTTGTGTGTATTCGATCAGATGTACACAATGTGACTTAGTATATATAGGTCAAACGGGTAAAATGTTAGATATTACGGTAAAACAGCATAATTATGCGTGTAGAACAGCAAATAATTCTAATGCATTGTTTAACCATATGTATAGATGTAATCATAGTATTAAGTGGGATAGTTATAAAGCAGTCGTTAAAAGCACACATATAATCGAAAGGAATATTCTAGAATGTGCATTTATCCATTTTAAAAATAATTTCAATAACAGTGCGGGAATGTATAAAATTGACAATATTCTGTTAAAATACCTTTTGCCTCTAATCAACTCTTGTTAATCTTGTGTTAATCTTTTTGTTTTTCTTCCCGTTGTATATAATGTTGGTCATCTTGCCTCCACTCTCCATTCCCAGACGAGGTGTACTTCTGAATACACTATATATATATATTATATATTGGATATGGAGATGATCACTAGACACGGGAGAAATACTGGGCATCCTGAAGAGCGCGAACATAGTCCCAATATATATACACACAGCCTTCTAAGTCAAATGGCTGATTAAGACTTTTAAGCTAACTGCGGTTGTCAAGGGCATTCATTATGCGCCTGGATTTTCAGGCGAAAAGACCTCCTCTCTCCTCCTCTCCCTTACCTTCCTCGATTAGGTTTGGGTGGGAGAGTAAACCCCCTCTCCCCCTTTCATGCAGGTTGGGGGTGAACTCCTCCCCTTGCTTGCATACCCTCTCCCCTTTTTTTTTGTACCAGCCCCAGGTGCCAACCCACTCCCCCTTTGCAACATTTTATCAACATTGCAATTGATTTGTACGCAAACATTTTGCGGTCATACTACTAATAGACTCATGAGACACCAAAAATTCCTCAAAATGAGGTATTTTTCGTTTTAGGGTGGGTAACATTTTCTGTTGTACTGACTGTAATATACTATAATATACTATCATACATAAAAATATTTATTTATTTGGATTTCTCAATAAATCTGCTACAAACCCATGTGATCATATTAATTCCAGAATTTTTAGTAACTTTTCCAAAATAAATGATAGACAAATACTTTTCTAAAAACGAAATGATTTATTATACAGGAAATAGGCATGCAATGTAAGTACCACCAATAACGCAGTTTTCAATTTAGACATCTTTAAAAATGTTTACTGAAAATCTATTGAAATTATCCACATGTGTCACAAATTTCAATGTTAAGGGTATGACTAATGAAAAATTGCCATTAGGTTGAAATTGAATGCCTTACTGTATGTTGTCCACTTTTAAGAAAAGTTTATGTTAGGGTAGGATTATAAAAAGGGTGATAACACAAAAACTACCATCACTGCAATGCTATCACATATTTACCAACTTTTTAGGGGTGTAGTAGTGTGGGCGCAAAAGGTTAAAGTGCAAGAATGTTACAATGTTGCAAAGGGGTGGGGGTATGCAATGAAGGGGGGAGGGGTGTGTGCAACAACTCAATGCTGCAAAGGGGGTTGGGGGGATGCTGCAGGTGCAACAAGGGGTCATGAAACTTGGAGGCGGCGTTATCCCCCAAGAGAAAGAGAGGAGAAGGAGAGAAAGGAAGAGAGTTGTTCATCTGGCTCCTGCCAAGTGCATAATAACGCTTCAGCCGACCCGCCGTCCTCTCCTCTTATAGACACCTAATCAGCTAGTTGGCTTAGAAGGCGTAAATGGCTTGTTCAGGTTGAGTTGTCAGATACCACTTTTTATTTTAATTTGTTCAGGTATACATTATTATGGAGAGTTGCCAGATATCACTTTTTATTTTAATTGTTCAGGTATACATTATTAGGTTGTCAGATTGTACCATTTATTTAATTAGTTCTTAAAAGTTGGCTTAGAATTCCGCTAGTAGGTTTAGAAGGCGTAATCAGCCATTTGGTATAATTGTTTACAACCAAAAGAATTAAATAAAACATTACATTATTCTGTTTATTATAAATATATAGAAAATAAATATACATTTGAATGATCAATTAAAAATAATAATAGTTTAAGAAATATGAACGAGGAATATGCATATAATCAAAAAATATATCCGTCAATATAACAGTACAGGAGAAATATATATATATATATATATATTATATATATATATATACACAATTATATTATGGAAATATATACAAAACGTATAACCGTCAATATAACAGTATAGGAGAAATATATATATATATATATATATACAGGGTGTCCCATAAGTCCAGCATCATAGGAGAAATTCATATTTTTCTATTTCTACAAACCATAATTCATATTTTTCTATTTCTACAGGCCATAATGTCTGTGAGCAAAGAAGAACGAATTCAGATAATTCTACTCATAGATTTTTATCTCTGGGGCCACTTGAAAGCGCTGGTATACGCAAAGAAAATTAGGAGTGTTGAACATTTGCGGCAGCGCATTATTGGGGCATGTAACACCATTACTCCTGACATCATTCACCGTGTGCTTGCTGACTGGGTATCACGTCTGAATTTGTGTATTGAAAACAATGCTGGACATATTGATCACGTTTTGTAAATAAAAGCTTTTGTTTTGCCTTTTTAATTATTTTTCCTATGATGCCAGACTTATGGGACACCCTGTGTATATATATATATATATATATATATATATATATATATATATATATATATATATACAAATATGTTAAATATATAAATACACTCACTTTTTTTCAATACACTAAACTCACACGTAATCGAGTCTACATTTACATCGTTATTACTCTGCATTACGCAGTATACGCGGCTTAATAATATTTCACCGCTTAAAGTATAGGGAAACCTATACTCGATATGAAGGGCCTTCATAGCGTTCAGTACTATTTTTGTTCCCACTTTACAACCGGTTGGTAAGTTACTGTATCTTTAAATACGTCTAGAATACAATCAAAAGCACGCACAAAGAGTTCATCGTTAGCCACATTATTAAACACAAGTTTATAAACACGCCTTTCCAATCGAGGGTTTATTTCTACCGACGCGAGCTTTTCAATCGTGAACTCTTCTTCACTCAACATAGCAGCAATTGAAATAATCTTCTAAGTCGTTACGACAGCTACTCGTTAAATAAAGAAATAGTTCTTCAGGGTGAACGGTGTAGGTGAGCTCAGCCCTGTACCGATCAATTGCTTTGTACCAAAGTTCATGATATTTCAAAGAGTCTAAACTTTTTAAATAATCCTCCAGTTCTAGACCATTCTCACCTTATTCAACCCTACACTCGGTAAACCCATCGAGCAGAGCGGTGTATGCGTATTCAAGTACTGTATCAAAATAAAGCATATCCGTAACACGCGCGTCTAATATAGGCTTCAGCTTGCTGAATCCGACTATTTCAAACATTCTGTCGAGGATGAAACGGTTTCGCATAGGAACAAGAGCGTTATTGTCAGAAGCATTATTCCACATCAGCCGTATATCAATGCATGGCCGATCGTTATTTATACACAATGTACATACAACGGCTCTCTTCTTGTACCTACACCTGTAGGAATTTTATAACGATCTTCACTCCACTTCTCAACTATCACGAAGATTCTATTCATCTCTTCGACACTTAAATAAACAACATTCCGTTTGTTTGTTTGTCTACAATCCGTTTCCAGTACATAGTTGACGATACCGGATTTACGCCTGAACACGCGCAACGACTTCGTCACGGACACATCGTACATGGCGTTCAGAAAGCTGCTCAAAGGAAGTTCTATCGTATTCGAGGAGCGCACGTCCACTCGGTTCAAGCTCTAAGATAACTATGAGGCACATGCAACGCGACGGTTCGACGGGAGGAGGGAGTCACACCATAATCTAATGAAACGTATACGTCGTTGTTCCAACATGAAACGTTGTATCCCATTATATTGGGCAGGTGTTTTGAGAAATTTTCGGATACAAGAATTAATTTCGGTTTTAATGTTTTATCACTCCCACTTCCCTGAATACGCACCAGGCATTTTCCTTCAGGGTAATCTTCACGAACAAAACACATTTTATAACGGTTTTATTGTTTTGCCACTCACCATTTCCACAAATTAAACGTCTTCACACTCCGGCGCACTATTTGAGAGGAATATATGCCCATAATTTTCCTTTTTGTTTAACAAGCGATACTCCTCTCTAAAGTCTGTTAAAAACTCACGCAGGGCATTAGCCACAACCTCACTACAAACCTCATCATGATATACATTAATATAGTGATAAAAATACTTAAGATTCTCCATGATAACGAGATTTACATTCTCAGCCGCAGGGTACGAGTACTCGATATGGTGTAACATGACATAATATCGCTTGTCACACCACCCATCAATAAGACTCACTATCCATATCCGTTGCTTCTCTTCTGCACGCGTTGTTTCTTTTACTTCACGGTATATGTGAGCCTTTATAAAGCTTAGGTCTATAACATACTTCAATACATCGTCTGTGCTACGAAAGCCTACAATGCTCTCACCAGAATAGCCAGAGAGTATTTGTACATCTTGCTCCTTCGCACAATTCAATGTAGTCTTAAAAGTGGCAAAGGAGGGGGGAATAGGGAGTTTTTCAGTATCCACCACATCTTGACACTTTGCAGAATACCATTTCATAAACGTTGAATAAGCAATATTAAAGGTAGCCATTACTATTTTCTGTCTACGCTGTAGAATACACGTCTGATACCCAGGGCTTACTGCAAACAACTGACCGCGCAGGGAAGCCCAGGTAGTAGCATGACTCACGTTGCTGGTCTTAGAGTGGGCGGAGCTTAGAACCTTCACCTGTGCAAACACACACGCGCACACACACTCACACACTCACACACACAAAAAGGAGAAAGTGAAACGCTAATTCAAACACGATTTATTTAATAAACGAAATATTCAAGTTATATATATTTACAAATACGTGTAATAAATAATTTAACAATGGACACATCAAAGATTATATTCAAGACATATATATTTACAAATACGTGTGAAAATAAGTTAACAATAGACACATCAAAGGTTATGGTATCCAAAGGGTATTGTATCATAGGTACCAGGTGACTGATAACGTTTCCTATAGGTGTTACCGCACACCTTTGTACCCCTAAGTTCCTTCACGCCCCCCAGCTTCTGCGCCCGAAAATTATGGGTGCCTACAGTTAGTTGGGGAGGCCGATCGCTCTCATCATTATCATCCAAACACACTAGATCCTTCAACGATTCAAAGTTAACGACCCGCCGATTCGCATGGTTGAGCGTGATAGCCTTTGCCTTCAAGATATATTTCATATCCTCACCCACCCTCACCCGTACCCCATAGGTTTTTGGTCCTGTTGAGACAAAAGAGTCGACGTATGCAGTGCCTCCATACTCAACCTTGATCTCATCAGTCAACTGACCGAGGAATTCACCAATAGGAGGCATGTATTCAACGTTTCCTATAGGTGTTACCGCACACCTTTGTACCCCTAAGTTCCTTCACGCCCCCCAGCTTCTGCGCCCGAAAATTATGGGTGCCTACAGTTAGTTGGGGAGGCCGATCGCTCTCATCATTATCATCCAAACACACTAGATCCTTCAACGATTCAAAGTTAACGACCCGCCGATTCGCATGGTTGAGCGTGATAGCCTTTGCCTTCAAGATATATTTCATATCCTCACCCACCCTCACCCGTACCCGATAGGTTTTTGGTCCTGTTGAGACAAAAGAGTCGACGTATGCAGTGCCTCCATACTCAACCTTGATCTCATCAGTCAACTCACCGAGGAATTCACCAATAGGAGGCATGTATTCACCCTCCCTCTCTGTGAATATCATACTATCTGTATCAGCGTAAAATACCCTCCGGCAAAGAGAATGCAATAACCTCCAAAGTTTTATGCGGGCGTAGGCCGTTGTGAAGCTGGCCACAGGTATGTTTGTAACCTGTGAGGTATCTGTGGCCAATTCGGTATTGTTGTACTTTATTATGTAAGTATTACCAACATTCATGATCTCCATGACCTCTTTATCGGGAGCATTGGCATAATCCCAGACTTCATTATAACATTGTGCCAAATGAATGTTCCCTTTGCCGGTATTCTGTGCAAATTTTCCCCAAAGACTGTTTAGACACAACTTTGTACTAAAACGCTTGCCAGGGTTCTTTACAATTTGGGATCGGTCAAGCTGTATACCTTCACGGTCACGGTAACGTTGAAGATAGGCCGATTTTTCATCTTCGGTATCTTTCATAAAAGCGTTTATATATGGTGTGAAAAGGTTGGGTAGCTTCTGAAACCTCCACACCTCATGTATCTTCAATATGCTATATCCATGGCGAACAGCTAGATCCAGCTCTGGACTTGTATCTACGCCTCTAATCTTACGCAGACTTAAAAGAATGGAAAGCGAATTGCTAGCCCTATTAAACAGTGAAAAAACACCTGATGAGAAAAGAATCTTATACCAAGAAGCTCTGCAGAAATTTCTTCACAAGTACGAAAATTATAAGAACCCAACAGAGATTCCTATGGTTATTAGGCACAGCACAGGGAACGATGGACATGATGACATAGAACCTGTACCCGACGATACAGCTGACCAACCAAAGATTAAGGGGTCGGCCACACAACATATCGAGTATGTATTAAAAAGCACCATCCCACATACATTGAGGAATAAAGGTTTAAGTCTTTATACTCTATTGAATGAGGACCCAGCCATACAATGGACCGATACAGGCGAGATCATTGTGGAAGGATCAAAGGTACAGGGGTCGAATATCGTAGACATTGTCCATGATCTGGTGAGAAAGTGGGATAGGCCCTCACCATCAGGATGGAAGCATATTAAAGCAAGACTACAACAAATAAATGTCCCAAAACGTTGATAGGAAATCTGAACAGGTTAAAAGACTTGGAACATGCAACGCACGTGGCACAATTGAAGACGCCGTCACCCCCGGCGGTAACACCTTTGAAGAGGAGAAAGAAGAGGATAAACAACGGTCAACCCTACCCACGTGCCTCTAAAATACGCAAATGGCTAACGTATTAAGAAACGCTATTATGACATTTCTAACCCAGCCTCCTACGGCGGCGTAGATAGACTATACAGAAGTGTTTACGGAGTAGGAAAAAAAGATGTTGAGAGATTTTTGCGGGAGCAGGACGCTTATACGCTTCATAAGCCGGTGAGAAAAAGGTTTAAAACAGCCAAGACAACGGCTGCCTCGATTGATTCTATTTGGCAAGCAGATTTAACAGACATGCAAAGATATTCTGTGTATAACGATGGTTACCGTTACATTCTATTCATAATAGATGTATTCTCTAGATATCTGTGGCTAGTTCCTCTGAAAAATAAATCACCTGAAACAGTTGCTAAAGCCACCAAAACGCTAATGTTAAAAGAAAACAGGGTTCCTGGCTATTTTTGTACGGATATGGGGAAGGAATTTATAGGCCGTGCTTTTCAGAACATGTTGACAGAGTTTAATATCAGCTATTACAAACCAATTCTATACATAAGGCTTCTTTAGCTGAAAGAGTTCAACGTACCATAAAGGAACGCATGCACCGCTATTTTACACATAAAAACACATACAGATTTCTAGACATTCTGGAATCATTGGCATCATCCTACAACCGCTCACACCATCGCACGATTGGGACAACACCTAACGAAGTTTTAGAAAGAGGTACGCTCCGAGAAGAGATGGATCACCAACACCACCACACTCTGCGCGTTTCAAAATCAATGATTATGTAAGGCTGTCGCGTTCGGGAAATAAATTCGCAAAGGGTTTTGAGCAAGGATGGACACGTGAGATTTTTAAAGTTAGGGCTATGAGACCTAAAGGTGAGATAATGATGTATTACGTTGAAGATTTGAATGGGGAAGAAATCTCAGGAGGCTTTTACCGCGAGGATTGCAGAAAGTGGCATTTAATTTAGGAAAAAATGTGTTTAAAATTGAGAAAATTTTAGGAAGCAAAGGTTCAGGAAAGAGAAAAATGTACCTGGTGAAATGGCTAGGGTACCCAGAAAGCTTCAACACCTATATAAAAGCTGATGCAATAATGAAGCTTAAATAGTATGCAACATGGCTCCTAACCATTTCTACGTCACACTCCCGTCCTCCTCGTCCCTGTCTGTACACCCTAACAACACACTAGCCAACTTTGTATCAGAGCTCCATGGACCCATTGAATTGGGTCGTGATTCGTATGAGGTGGGGTTATGTGAACTCCAGTTAACCACCAAATTTTTAACTCTTGAAAAAGCACAGGTCATATTTCTGATCCTTAGAAGCACCGATGAATGCGAAAAATTAGGCATAATCTTAGACAATACTGTACGCTCAACCCTGTGCGGTGAGGGACGGTTCTATAGCATAAATGTTTCGTTAGGAATCGGGCATTATGATACAGCCATGGATATTGTGGAGGGTTTAAACAAGAGTCTTGAAAATTCGTACCTGACAAACGATTTACTTTTTGAAATCGTAAACATAGACACGCCCGCATGCACATTGAGGTTAAAATCAACGCTTAGTAAAAATATTAGAGATAAAGAGCTGTTCACAATTGCGGCTGAGGGCCGATATAGCGCAGCCTTCCAAAGAGAGACATTTCACGAGGCACAACGTGACTTGTCCAGCTTAATGTTTCAATTGAAGATGGAGAAATTTGCTGAAAGCTCAGTCCCCAGACATGTGCTATATTTACAGTAATATAGTGGAGCACCAGTTTGTTGGGGATACCCAGGCACGCCTGCTGCGCATTGCCCACATCCCCAACCATAGAGGAAGGAGTTTGAGTATTACATATGACAGACCCCATTATGTGAATGTCGCAACTAATTTAATAACCAATATCTCAATATATATAAGAACGATTGAGGGTGAAAACTTCCCATTCGGTAACGGGAGCTTAACAGTGAAGCTACACTTTCGACGCACTGAGTTATAATGGATAGAAAGCCTTTCACCGTCTATCGAGGGGTGAGATACCAGCGCGGTAGTGGACTTGGGTCCATTTTTTCATCCATACTACGTACGGCTGTTCCTTTGCTGAAGAGGGGTGCCAGATACCTCGGAAGGAAAGCGCTACAATCAGGTCTTAACACTGCAGAAGACATATTGGCTGGGGCTAAACCTAAAGAAGCTCTAAAAAAACATTTAAAGCGTACACGGGACGAAATCATCAAAGATGCAAAGAGAAAAATGCGTGGTGGTGGGAAGAAGAAGAGGCTGTCCGGAAGAAGGGGTCACGTGGTATTAAACGTAAAAGGATATCAAAAAAGAAGTGCTGTAAGCGAATGAAACCTATGGTTGACCACTTTTTTGACTGATATAAGCTAAGGACATTGATCTCATGAATCATAGTTTGTTTACTACTTGTCGAGAGAGGAGGCACTATTTCTAACTCGTCATGGCACGCTTCATCCACCCATGTAGTTCACAATGCTGTAAATCGGAGCTATCCCTTTTTGAGATGCCTCCAACTCAAGTTTCTATTGAGCACAGTGACTTTATTACAATTAACCCTTTAAACACAATTAGTTCCCCGAGTGCTCCTATAGAATTCGTGATACCCAGCTCAGGCCCTTACTTTTTTGATCCAAGCTGTGTGCACATGTACGCTAAGCTACGTATAGCCCATTCTGATGGAACGGACTGCGATGACAAATATGCTGTATACCCTGAAACAAACTTTCTGCACTCCATATTCAACCAGTGTGACGTATATTTAAATCAGGCCAACATATCGTCAGGCACGGGATACTATCATCTACGAGCCTATCTGGAAAATGTCCTCAACTTTTCCAAAGAAGCGAAGGCTACCTTTTTAAGTGCCGAGGGATATTATCAAACTAAAGACGAAAGTAGTATAAAGGACAAATTTAAAAATTCTAAAAAGAAGATATACGAGTGTTTTGGACGTCTGCACACAGATTTCACTTTCCAGGAGAAGTTGCTTGTCAACGGGGTGGATATGAAAATAAAGCTCACCCGCACGAGTCCTGAGATCTGCTTAAATCTGGATGCTGATCAAGAAGAGGAGCAAAGCCCGTTGTGGTTCACATTATGGAGACATACCTCCGCGTACGACGAGTGAAATTAAGTTCACCAAAACAAATAGAAATTGAGAAAAATTTACTAAACGCCACAGTGAAATACCCTATTAACAGAGTACAAATCAAACTAAATACGGTGCCTGTATGGTTAGCGTCGAAGCAGATAGAAAACATCGCCCTGGGAAATCTTCCTAAAAGGATATCAATCGGAATGCAGGACCATGCTTCGGTGAATGGAAAATATAAAAAGAGTGCCTTTAAATTCGAGAATTTCCGCCTTAAAAATATAACTCTATACGTTAATGGCATTGCTTTGGGTGGAACATTGAATACGGACTATTCATCAGATACTGTGTTACCTCTTTGCGCGAGAGCGTATAGTAATCTGGCCCATATTGTGATTGTGATGAGCTCGGAAATAGGGGTAACGCAGAAAGAATTCATTGAGCAATTTAACCTTTATCCGTTTGACATCACACCTGACTTATCTCCTAGCGTAAATACGTATTTAAGTCCACAACGGAGCGGAAATATCTCAGTGAGGTTGGAATTCACCAAGCCTACAGACGCACCTATTAGTGTATTTGTATACCTTGAGTCGCAAGCCCTAATAGAAGTAGACAGATTTAGGAGCGTTATCACTGACTTAAAATGGATGCGAATACACTTCAGAGAGTAATGAAGAGTGAACCAGTCACACGATCCAAATTTATCGGCGTGTTTGCAAAGAATGAAACATTGAGTTTGCCAACTCGGTATATCCTCTGTATTCAGGTCCATGACACGAGGTTCTTCATAAGATTGTATAACACGTTTCAAATCCTCATCGGTCTTTAAAGGGGAAATAATAATGTTCATATTGAATCTTTTTAAATAAAAACATATACAGAGTATACATATTGTATGACAGACCCTATTATGTGAAGATATCTTTGAACCGCTCAGAGAAGCTCATTTAAGAGGTAATTCCGAATAACATTTATAAAAAAACATGCAAAAGAGTGCCATAAAAATTGCGATTTTAGCATAATGGCGAGTATCTAAATGAAGTATTTGACGAGATACTACATCCCTCCATATATATGAAATAATCTTCTTTCTGACACTTTGTGAATAATTGAATAAAAAAAAAAATTATAGACACTTACATTTCTATGGTAGTCCCTTGCGTTGGATCGTAAGGAGCGTCATTGCAAATATCATCAACGGTTTGCGTTGGAAATAATCCATCACGGTCAATCGCGTTAAAAAGATTCATTGCAGTCAATGCTGCAGTGTCACCTTCTTGATACAAATCCGGAAAAGTGTAAAGTTCGTGATCCATGGCGGAGGGAATGTTTATTCACTGGCGAAAATAGCTACTGTAACCCCCAACTGAAAAATATTTCCTTTTATATGCACAATCACCAAGCTTCGCCCCAAAAGACCAAGAGCGGATGTTCGTAATGATTGGTTGCCAGTGTAACTGGGTGGGGCTATGATAAGTTTGTGTACCAATCGTAACACCGATATAACGGCTCCATGCTTTGGATGACTAATGGCATCTTTATATTCTCTCCGTAGATTTAATGCTCAAAAGATTGAGAGGATGTTCGTAATGATTGGTAGCCAGTGTAACTGGGCGGTGTCTAATTTGTGTACCAATCGTAACAAACACCGATATAAATAACGGGTCCATGCTTTGGACGACTAACGGTGTCTTTATATTCTCTCCATAGATTTAATACTCGTATTACCACTTGCATTCTCCGCCACGACAATATTTGTGTATATATACTTGGTTTTCTCCAATCCACCCCGTTATGCAATATCCCTCGCAACAACCATCTCTATAAAAGATTTCCAGAATGTGCATTATTATTTTTTGCGCCCCTACTAATTGATTCTCAATTTTTTCGGATGCATGTTATTTGCAACCATACTAAATTGATCCTCAATTTTTCGGATGCCGTTCGTTACAGGAATATATTCATTAGAGTGGTTCAGCTCAGTATCGCAGGAAACAAAATTAGCGCCGCTACTCTTTATTACTCTGACATTAACACCACAGTAATATCCTATGACATAAACATCAAATCTAGAAGATTTTTGTGAACTACCATGTTTTGCGCCCATGCTAACCTCAGCTTTCGGACGCAAGTTATTTTGCAACCATACTAAATTGAGTTTCAACTTTGATTAATTAATGTATTCGGTTTGACTTCTCGCGTAGGCGTGTGGAAAAATTGTATTTAGTTATTGAATTTCTGCTTGGTTGGCTGATAAATGGGTACCGTAGGTATCCTACTGGTGGATTAGCCGGCGGTTGAGAGATCGGGGCGATGACATTTCTACCCGCCCGGATTAATGTATTCGGTTTCCACGTTAAACTGTGGGTCTAAGGCGGAGTGAAAAGCTTAACCTTTGTTAGAATGAACAATTCGGCGAGAAAGAGTTAATTATTATTATTGTTATTGTAATTTGTACCACCATATATATATATATATAGTGTGTGTGTGTGTGTGTGTGTTAATTTTGAAAAAATGTATAATAATAATAATAATAATAATATATCCATCCATTTTTTTTTATTCATTCATTTCAATAACTTAGAAGATGATACACAAATTACGTGTAAAGAAAAATAACGAAGTTGATAAAATATAAAACATTTTTCTTATTTACAAGGAACAGTCGCTTGGAGAGCTAAGTGTGTCTTTCAGAGAGAAAGTTTTTGACCCAAATTCCTTCTCGCCAGTTTGTGGTTTTAAAAGGTCTCGGGCTGGACCTTTTGCTGGATCTTTTGCTTACCTGCCCCGCTCACTCCTCGTCTCAACACAATGTTAAAACAAAATGTTATTGAATGAGAATAATTGTTATTGCTAAATTTAATATACAGTCTAGTATGTCTTCGCATATTATTAATCCTGTTTTCATATGGAAATTTAATATAAATGTGTGTGTGTGTGTGTGTGTGTGTGTGTGTGTGTGTGTGTGTGTGTGTATTGGGTGTTTGTGTGTATTTCGCCTGAACCATTATTTTGACGAATATTATTATTTCTTATTTTTTGTGCAGTAGAAGACAAATTCTATTTACAATAATTAATAAACATTGAATTTTTTATTGTCAATTTCGGTTTTCGTTTAAAAGAGAAAGTCCGTTTATATATATATATATTTATATATATATAAGGTAAGGAGAAAGTTGTTCAATTGTGTGTGTGTGTGTGTGTGTGTGTGTGTGTGTGTGTGTGTATTTCGTCTGAACTATTATTTTGACGATTGCACGTTTCGTATTATATTATTTTTTGTGCAGTAGAAGGAAAATTCTATTTATTTACAATAATTAATAAACATACTGAATTTTTTATTGTCAATTTCGGTTTCAGAAAGTACGTTTAGTTTGGTAACGAATTAAAATAAATGGTGGTGTTTAGCAACTCACCCTAATAATGTATACCTGTACAATTAAATAAAAAAATGGTATCTGGCAACTCAACCTTCCTCTATATAAGACCTGCTTGGCTTCAGAGCTGGCAGTTTGATGATGACAGCTGTTGAATAAAGATCTCTCCTTCCTTCCTTCCTTCTTAGGTTAAGACTTAGCTTAGTTCCCTTTGGGGCGTTAGGACGCCCCACCCTGTCCCCCAAATCCCTCCTCCGTCTATCCTATCTCTTTCTCTCTTAGGTTAAGGCAACCCCTTTGGGGGAGGTCATCCTTCCTTCTTCCCCCGAAGATCCCTTCCCCTCAACCTCCCTTCTCCCCCTTGGCTCCTTCTAAGCCAACTGGCTGATTAGGGGCCTATAAGACAACGGCCACTCGGCTGAAGTCTTTGTGTGCACTTGGCTCCTGCCAGGTGAATACCTCTCTTGCTTTCTCTCCTTCTCCTGTCTTTCTCTTGGGGGATAACGCCGCCTCCAAGTTTCATGACCCCTTGTTGCACCTGCAGCACCCCCCTCACCCCCCTTTGCAGCATTGAGTTGTTGCAGACACCCCTCCCCCTTTATTGCATATCCCACCCCCTTCATTGCATACCCTCCCCCTTTGCAACATACCCCCTTTGGAACATACCCCACCCCCTTTGCAACATTGATCATTATATCTTGCACCATTGCAACATTATTGCACTCTAACCTTTTGCGCCCAAACTACTGGTGTATACCTTACTAAAAATCACTATGAGCATTATTTCCCCACAGATGGTACCGACCAACCCGACTGGCTCATGGACTACAAGGGAAGCGGTGTTGCAGCGACGTGGTCACAACGTAGCCTTTGGACTTACTTTTGTGCGTTTACTTAGAAATCTTGCCGGAGTGATATACCACGAACAGCATAAGAACGAGGCATCCTAATTTTACTGCCTGAGCTAGTAGAATGGGCGCATCGAAGGAGAGTGGTTACCATGGAAATGAGGGAAAAAGGCAAAAGAACGCCATTTCAAGCGTCGCTGTATAAATGTATAAGTGTACGTGAGAGTTTGATGAGGGGGACAGGGTATAAGGAAAAAAGTTAAAATTAATATAAAATTTTGTGTGTATATATATATATATATGGAACAAATGGATTTTAATTAAAAAAAATTCAATGTGGATGAATCGTTTAATATCTGACAGGTGTTCGATACCCTCTGACGGTGCTTAGTCATCCAATATGATCATTATTATAAAAATGTATGAGCTTTCAAAATAATTTTCTGTCTTTCTTCTTATAGGTCCGATGCGGAACTCGATCGTGTTGTAGTTACTTTTCGTGACAGCTTTGAAGAAAAGCAAATAGTCGACGGCGATTTAGAGGTTTTACAGCGCAGTCAACCCAGTGACCTGAATACGGAGGTCGAAGTATTGACACACATCCGGTCCAACGATTGCCAGGTGGTCGGGGAAGTAATGTAAGCTTTTTTCTTTTGGTTAAGAACAAGACACAGTGTATTTTCATCAATTTATAAAAAGATAGAAATCATGTTTTATAAACAATTCAGCTTACAGAATTAACATCTAATAAATAAGCTACAGTGCACAAGATTAACATTATGAGGGACATCTTATATTTTACACAGTATAGTTACAATTATATATATATATATATATATATATATTATATATACGCGCGTAAAACTTTACACAATACATCGAGTGCACACGAATGGGAACTTTTTTTTTATCTGCACGCATATCAATTCATCATTCATCTCAGTGTCGCACAAATCGAATAATTTTAAAAAATTTATAAATCCCTTCCCACGTGACATTGCAGGAGAAATGAAAGCCAATACATCCCGCAAGTATAACTAAAATATCATTGTAATCGGTGGGGATTCCATTCAATTTCAGGGATATGCAAATGTTCGAGAAATTTTAGAATAAGGGGGTAACTCCAGGGATGAGTCCCCAGTGAATTAAAATAATACATTATTTCCCTATTTTTAAAGTATATTTCAAACCAATGAATCCTCTCGCCCCCAACAATGTCCGTGTTTACAATAATTTACCCGCATTTTCTCGTAGTTGGTAATTTCAATGTTTCATTCTTCGCAAACACACCGATAAATTTGGAGAGTGTGATTCGGTCAATTTTCATTACTCTATGGAGTGTATTTGCGTCCATTTTAAAAGTCAGTGACTACGTTCCTAAAGCGGTCAATTTCTATTAGAGCTTGTGATTCGAGGTATACTAGCACACTAATAGGCGCGTCTGTCGGGCTGGCGAAATCCAATCTGACTGAGATGTTCCCACTTTGTTGTGGACTTAAGTGTGTATTTACATTCGCAGATCGGGTGTGATATCAAATGGGTAAAGGTTAAATTGATCGATTAATTCTTTCTTCGTTACCCCATTACCCCAATCCTGAGCTCATCACAAGCACCTGTAATATGGGCCAGATTACTATAAGCTCTTGCGCAAAGCGGGAACACAGCGTCTGATGAGTAGTCCGTATCCATAGTCCCACCGAACGCAACGCCATTGACGTATAGAGTTATATTTTTAAGGCCGAACTTCTCGAATTTAAAGGCGTTCTTTTTATATTTTTCATTCGTCGAAGCGTGATCCAGCATTCAAATTAATAACCTTCTAGGTAGAACTCCCAGGGCTACGTTTTCTAGCTGCTTCGAGGCCAACCCTGCAGGCACCGTGTATAGTTTGATCTGTACTCTGTTAATTGAGTATTTCACTGTTGCGTGTATTCAATTTTTTTCAATTTCTAATTGTTTAGCAGAGCTTAATTTCACTCGACGCACGCGGAGATATGTTTCCATATTGTGAATCACAACGGGTTTTGCGCCTTCTTCTTGATCAGGTCCCAGATTTATGCAGCTCTCAGGATTCGTGCGGGTGAGCTTTAATTTCATATCCACCCCATTCATAAGCAGTTTCTTCTGGAATGTGAAGTCTGTATGCAGACGTCCAAAACACTCATATATCTTCTTTCTAGAATTTTTTAATTTAGCCTTTATATTACTTTCGTCTTTAGTCTGATAATAACCCTCGGCAGTTAAAAAGGTATCCTTCGCTTCTTTTGGAAAGTTGAGGACATTTTCCAGATAGACTTGTAGGTGATAATAACCCGTTCCTGCCGAAATGTTGACCTGGTTAAAATACACCTAACACTGACTGAATATGGAGTGCAGAAACTTGGTTTCAGGGTATGCAGAATAATTATCATCGCAGTCCATTCCATCAAAATGGGCTATACGTAGTTTACATACATGTGCATGCAGCTTGGATCAAAAAATTATGGGCCTGAGCTGGGTATCACGAATTCTATAGGGGCACTCGCGGAACTAATTGTGTTTAATGGTTTAATTGTAATAAAGTCACTGTGCTCAAAGAGGGACAGCTCCGATTTACAACATTGTGAGCTACACGGATGGCTGAAGTGTGCCATGACGAGTCAGAAATAGTGCCACCTCTCTCGACAAGTAGTAATCAGCCTATGATTCCTGAGAGCAATGTCCTCCGCTTATATCAGTTAAAAAAATGATCAACCATAGGTTTCATTCGCTCAGAACACTTCTTTTTTTATGTCCTTTTACGTTTAATGCCACGTGTTGGTAACACCTTCTTCCGGACAGCCCTCATCTTCTTCCTGCCACTACGCATTTTTCCCTTTGCATCTTTGATGATTTCGTCCCGTGTACGTTTTAAATGTTTTTTAAAGCTTCTTTAGGTTTAGCTCCACCCATTATGTCTTCTACCTTGTTAAAACCTGATTGTAACGCTTTCCTCCCGAGGTATCTGGCCCCCTCTTCAACAATGGGACAGCCGTGCGTAGTATGGTTGGAAAAATGGATCCAAGCCCACTCCCACGCTGATACCTCACGCCTCGATATACTCTACTGTGAAAGGCTTTCGGGTCATTATAACTGAATGCAACGTAAGTGTAGCTTCACTGTTAAGCTCCAATCACCGAATGGGAAATTTTTTCCCTCAATCGTTCTGATATATAATGAGATATTAGTTAATAGATTAGTCGCAACAGTCACATAATGGGGCTTGTCATATGTAATGCTCAAGCTCTTCCCTCTATGGTTGGGAATGTGTGCAATGCGCAGCAGACGCGCCTGGGTATCCTCATCAAATTGCTGCTCAACGATATTGGTGTAAATATAGCACATGTCTGGGGATGGATAGCCAACATTCAATTACTCCAATTTCAACTGATGCATTAAGCTGAACAAGTCATGCCTCGTGAAAGGTATCTCTTTGGAACGCTGCTCCATATCGGCAATCGGTTATAATTTGGAACAAACCTTTGTCTTTAATATTTCTATTATCCTGTGATTTTAGGGTCAGAGCATGTGCAGGGGTTTCTTTGTTTAAGATTTCGTATACTAAATCAGCCGTAAGTTTTGAGCTTTTTAAACTTCCGTTTAAGTCTCTCACAACATCCTCGACCGTACCATAACGACCCGGGCCTAGTGATAATACTGTACTGTAATACAAGGCCTCACCACTCCGGGCGGCACGCATGGTTTCTTCCCTAATTACCCCTGCCTTTTCACACTCATCACGATCTCGAAAAACCGTTAAAAAGGATTCTTTATAATCAATACTTAAGAAGCTGGTGGATAGCTGAATTTCGAATCACGTTCCAATTCAGTGGGCCCATGGAGTTCTGTTACAAAGTTGGCTAGTGTGTTGTTAGGATGTACAGACAGCAGCTTTTATATAGGTGTTGAAGCTTTGTGGGTACCCTAGCAATTTCACCAGGTACATTTTTCCCTTTCCTGAACCTCTGCTGCCTAAAATTTTTTCAATTTTAAACATATTTTTTCCTAAATTAAATGTCACTTTCTGCAACTCCTCGCTGTAAAAGCAGTCTGGAATTTCTTCCCCATTCAAATGTTCAACGTAATACATCATTATCTGGCCTTTAGGTCTCACAGTCTTAACTTTAAAAATCTCACGTGTCCATCCTTGCTCAAAGCCCTTCGCCAATTTATTTCCCGAACGCGATAGCCTTACATAATCATTGATTTTGAAACGTGTAGAGTGTGGCGGTGATCTACGAATATCTCTTCTCACCTCACACTCTCTGTGCGTACCTCTTTCTAAAACCTCGTTAGGTGTTGTCCGAATCGCGCGATGGTGTGAACGGTTGTATGACGAGGCCAAGGATCCCAGAATGTTTATATATCTGTATGTGTTTTTGTGTAAAATAGCGATGCATGCGCTCCTTAAGGTACGTTGAACTCTTTCAACTAAAGAAGCCTTATGTATAGAAATGCTAGAGAGTAATTGATATTAAACTCTGCCAACATGTTCTGAAAAGCTCGGCCTATAAATTCTTTCCCCATATCCGTACGAAAATAGCCTGGAACACTGTTTTCTTTCAACATCAGCGTTTTGGTAGCTTTAGCAACTGTTTCAGGCGATTTATTTTTCAGAGGTATTAGACACAGTCACACAGATAGCTAGAGAATACATCTATTATGAATAGGATGTAGCGAAAGTCATCATTATAGTATACTGAATATCTTTGCATGTCTGTTAAATCCGCTTGCCAAATAGAGTCAATGGAAGCTGCTGTTGTCCTGTCTGTTTTAAACCTTTTTCTCACCGGCTTATGAAGTGTATAAGTATCCTGCTCCCGCAAAAACCTATCAACATCTTTTTTCCCTACTCCATCATTATAAACACCTCTGTACAGTCTAGCAACATCGCCATAGGAGGCTGGGCTAGAAAAGTCATAATAGCGTTTTCTTAATATGTTAACCATTTGCGTATTTTAGAGACACGTGGATAGGCTTGGCCGTTGTTGTTTGGTCTCTTCTTTCTCCTCTTCAGAGATGCTACCGTTGGGGGTGATGGTGTACTCGGTTGTGGCACATGCGAGACTTGCTCCAAATCTTTTTAACCTATTCAGATTTCCTATCAATGTTTTGAGTACATTCATTTGTTGCAGTCTTGCTTTAATATGCTTCCATCCTGATTATGAGGGCCTGTCCCACTTTCTCACCAGATCATCGACAATATCGATGATATTCGATCCCTGTATCGTTGACTAATTTTAATACATGATCGATGTGCTGCGTACCGTTATTCTTTAGTTGGTCATCTCTAACGTCGGCCTCAGGTCCTATGTCTCCATGCTCATCGTTGCTCGCGCTGTCTAATAACCACGGGGATCTCTGTCGGATTCTTATAATCTTCGTACTCATGAAGAAATTTCTGCAGAGCCTCTTGGTATAAGATCCTTTTCTCATCAGGTGACTTTTCACTGTTTAATAGGTCTATCAATTCGCTTTCCATTCTTTTAAACCTGCTTTTACTGGGTTCTAGAACCGTGTCCTGGACTCTTTGAACTTTGCAGTGAAGCATACACCTCGTGCGGAATCACTACCACTTTCTTCATTATATTAATCTATCCAGTAAAGGTCCCAAAACTGAAAATAAGATGGGGAGGAATGATCCCCTTCTTTGTACAATAATTTGCTTTTTCTTCCCCACAGTTTTGCTTTAACGAGCGAGCGTACGTATTATGTTCTTGTAACGACGTAGGCGAGCCTTCTGAGGGGATTTCATTGGCATATTACATTTTATAACATTTACGTAGATTTCACAGTTGCATTTTAAAAATTCCGAGTAGATATTTTTAACAAACATCTGCCGCAATGCCCGGGGCAATTGATGATAGATTTTTATTAATTCACAGTATTTCTTTAGCCTATTTGTCATTCTGGAATATACACCGTTTCAGCCTCGTTTGGGAATATATTCATTCTCAGAAGTACCCTAAACGTGTTTCGCGGGTGAAGGGCACAAAGCAAATATCCGTAACGTTGACTCGTAGCTTCTATATAAACTTCCAAAAACTCCTTACGCTGATTCGGGAACATTTGTTTGGCTAATACCCTAATTTGTGTCACATCTCTACGTTGCGCGAATAAGACTAGATATTGTGTATTTAACGACATATCACACATGTATCAATTTTTTAAAAATAGATTCTGATTGATGAAGAATACGCTTATATTAAGGTGGTGGGAGAACACTGTAAATGTCTCGACAAACGTTTCCTCCATTTCCAACATGAGATCGTCAATTACAATGACTGTATGCTCATTTCTCTTTAACGAGTTAACGTCATGTACGCTTTTGTGGAACAAAATATCATCTTGGTACTCGTTGAACACTGACTGGTACGTCGAATCGCACCATATTACTTTATGCAAAAATTTTGAGAACATCTACCCCTTATCTTTAATGATTTTAAGCATAAACCATTTTTACCACATCCTGTAGGGCCAGATATAATACATGTGGATGGGCTTGTGAACCTGAATTTTTCTACAAATTCCATCTCGAACACTTCATACCCCTAAGTGGAACATTTACAAAATATAACAAAATTTAAGTGTTGCTCCTTATATTCTACAATTTTCTTTTCTTCCACAGAACCGTGAATGACGATCACGTACAGCACCCCCATCATCGATATTACAGACGACCCAGATGACAGTGTAGTTGTGGTTACAGACTCTACCCCCGCTGAAGAACCCTCACCATTGACACATCCACCACGTGGCAGTTCAAAGCGGAAGCACGATGATAAAGAACCTTCCACGTCAGATATAAAACGTTCCAGGATTGCACCGGTTGCTAGACCCTCAGTAATAGAGGAGTCTGCCCTTCAGAACCGCGACGAACGTGAAGTCCGGACGAGGTTGTCTTTCGCGTTCAGGTCAGTTGACGGGGAAGTAGATGATTTTGGGGTAGTAATACCATTCAGACGCTTGGCCGATGTAGATATAGTATATATCTTTGGGCGTATAATGCAGGCCTCTCAAAGTAGTATAGCCTTCAATATGGACAACTTCACGATATATATTGACAGAGTATTCCGGGTTGCGGATCATAGTGCCACACCTTATACTCTTAATTTCAATTCTCCGGGTATTTACCGAAAGCATATAAACGTCCATCGTGATTACGGCTTTATAGCAATAATCTTAGCTCATATGTCCACTGTGCTAAATACATGAACGCAAAAAATTTGGTTGCCTACGGTTGTGCAGCGTGCTCGTAAACTGGGTGCAGATTGCAAGCTTGAGTTTGAGTGTAATATGGGCCCTGTAGAGCTCAGAAGGGTAGAGCAGGAAATGAATGTTCGTATAGTTGTATTTGGAATGGATGATCGTCGTAGGACTGTATATTTTTAAAAGCTGTGTGAGAGATCACGCAAAACCTCTACTTATTTTAGGATTGTCAGGATCAACGTATCTCCCCATCTGTAATATAAGGGCTCTTTACGTTAGTTATGATAAAAGTCGAAAAGATGGATGGCATCATGAATTGTGTAAGAGATGTCTCGAGTTTGCAGATGATAGAGTGAAGCATTGTAAGGAATGTCACATGGTTTGTGAGCAGTGTAAAAGCCCCAAATGTGAAGGTCGTGTAATTGAAGCCGAGAAGAGGGAATGTAATGTGTGCAGACGTACATTTTTCAATAATAAATGCTTTGAGCTACATCAGTCAATTGGCACTTGCAGAAAAATGAGAATCTGTGAATGTGGCATGTTTCATATGACGGATAATTGGGGGAAATTCACGCATAAATGTGATGAAATTCACTGTTCTACATATCATGAAAAATATAAGGCGGACGGTGTAAAGCATGCATGTTATATGAAAGATGCTAAACCTAAAAATAAATCCTGCATAACCGTGTACTACGATATAGAAACTTACACAAACCCTGAAATCAAAGAGGTTATCCCACATCTATTCTTAAGCCAGACTATCTGTGATGAATGCATGGAGGTTGAGTGTGATGAGTGTCACAAATGCGGTAAACGGACAAACCTTTTTAAAACGAATGCGCACGACAGCCCTGTGAAACTCTTTGTGTCCTATATTGTCAAGTTAGCGGACAAGTTCAAAAAAATTACTGTGTATATTGGTTTTTTTCTTATTTTGCGACTTTTTAATTGTTATGACTGCGCCCCCGGATATTGTGCGAATAGCCATAAAAACAAACCATGTGAAGTTTGAGAGCAATCAGATAATTTTTAAAACCTCCCCCGGGCATTTTTGTATACTCCCCCCTTTGAACTCGGTAAACTTTTGGGTTGCTTCTTCGATTGCTCCGCTTCCTAATGCGTTCGGTTTTAGTAAATAATATTACGCAGTAATTCAGTTATTGTCATCCTAGCGTCGGAGTCGGTTGTGCAGATATTTTAGTTTCGTCTTGCCTTATAGGCCTAGAAGCCAAGCCTCCAAGGTATTGATTTGTCAACTAAATAGTGGAAAAGTAAACTTGTAGGTGACAATGTTAGCTTGCTGCGATGGAATCATATTTTAATTTTATATCATTTCATTTTAATTCATTATTTAAATCTATATCATTAATTTATATTAATCGTTATATTTCATGTTATAAGGTGTCTATTTTTCTTATAAGTTTTAACATTTTTCCCTTCACAGACTTGAAATCATGTCGTCGACTGCAACTGTTAAGCGTACGACGCGGAAGTCAACCAAGGTGTTTCTGGTAGGCCACCCATCTGAGTCCCTGACCGGCTCAAAGCTGCCGTCAAAAGGAGAGGTCCTGCGCCGCTTCTTCCATGTGCACATCATCGGCAAACAGACAATACGGAAGGTGGCTGATATCGTCATCAACGAAGTCCGCGAGTTTTAGGAAATCGCTCGGATCCTGACCTCCGTTCATCATCGTTGCACCCAGAAGCTCATCAAGTTGCATGAGGAGTGGAAGAACCTGATGCGCAAGAAAAGGATCTGCTCAACCTTGCCTGTCGCCACCACATGCTCGAACTCGTCGCCGCCAAGGCGTTCGGCGAGTGTTTCCGAGCCACCTGGTCATCGACGACGAGGAGGCCCTCATGGACGCGCGCGACGACCTCATCGCCCGCTACCATTTCCACCTCTCCCAACAGCAGCTGCGCGATGACTACCGCGAGCTCTTGGAGCTGTCCATTATTGTCCTTGGCGGCGTGCCCACGCGCGGCATCGGGTTCATGCGCCCAGGCGCCCTCCACCTCACGCGCTGGATGGCGAAGGCCATTTATTGCCTCAAGATGTTCCTGTTCTGCGAACAGTTGGTCCTCAACGCGCGGGCGCGGACCGGTCTCAGGCGATTCATCAACTTCGCCCTTGTCCTCTACGTCCCGGCCTGGTTCGCTTCATCGAACCCCGCCGCCGGCCCGGCGAACGACCTAGCCCTCCTCCAGGACTTCGTCGGCTACGAGGACAAGGCGCATGCCAAGGTTCTGGCCGGCGGCTTCGCGCGCCGGCATCTATGGTATCTGAGCGCGCCACTCGTGTCGCTCGCCTTCTTCAACGACAACACATCTGCGGAGACAAAGAGGATGATGGTGAAGGAGCTAGAGGAGCAGAAGGGCTCGGACAGCCCCCCGAAGCGCGTCGTCGTCGAGCGGAAGCCGGCTGTGGTGAACGACAAGACCCTCGCGGATTTCTTCACCCAGCCATCGAGGCTCTTGTTCCACATGCTAGGCATCGACGGCTCCTTCCTGTCCTCCGACACAGCGGAGTGGCCCAGTGACCCAAGGTATGCCGCTGCCGCGCGGAAGGTGGCGAGTCTCCGCGTCACTAACGACTTCGCCGAGCGCGGCGTCGCTATGATGCAGGACTACAACCTGGCACTGAAAAAGGACGAGGACCAGCGTCAGTTCCACCTCCAGGTCGTCGAGGCTCACCGCCAGAGCTACCGTGACGTCCGCAAGTCCACTGTGACTCCTGCAAACTAGGCAACAATGAGTGGGAGATGGGCGCCCATGAGAAATAAGGTAGGTTGATTTTCCGCATTTTTTTAGATATCGACTTTGGACTAGTGTAGATAGTCAGGGCTTAATATGATAATAACTGACAAAAACTTTCAGATCCCTAGCTTTAACCGTTTTTTGAGGAAACCGTTTCAAAAATCGTCAAAAAATCGTACCGAAAAATATCGCATTTTCGCAATTTTCGGCCGAAAAAATCATGCTATTTTCATAAAAAAATCCTGAAAAAAGTTACAATTTTATTGAAAAAAGTAAAAAATACATGTACAGAGTCAAATAGACACATTTAGATCCCAAGATCATAATTTTCACTGTAAAAGCCCTTAGAAGCAAAGGAAGGCCTCATCTGGCGGCTTAGGGCTTTGGCCAGAATGTGTTTGTGCCTTGATTCGAGTCCATAAACAGTATGGGAAGCTTCAGATGTCAGCTTCACGGCCCTTTCAACACTGAGAATGTGAAGGCAGATCAGGCAGCTCCAGCTTGGTGCCATTCAGCAATGCTTCTTGAAGCTCCTGGTCAGAAAAGTCTTCTGTGAGAGCAGGTTCACAGATGCCACTTTGAGAAAGGTTGATTAGTTCTGAACAGTGGGTAGTTTCAATGTTGATGGCTGTGAACTTCTTCACTCTTCAGCCTCTTCTTGGCTGGCTTCCCACTTCTGAAAGAATAATAATTAATTTATTTTTTATTCCAGTTTAAGATTTAATCCCTATTAGTCTCAGAATTGCTAATTTAATTTAACTTAAATTAAAAAAAAAAAACACGAGTTCTATAAATCCCCATAATCGATTTTTTTTTGAGAAAGAAGGTAAGATTATTTCCATTATCAGAGGGAAGGGGGGGAATTGGGATAAGAAAATGTGAAAAAAAATTCGATTATGGGGATTTATAGAACTCAGGACTTTTTTTTATTAAATAAATCCCCATAATCAAATTTTGTTTTTCACATTTTTTAAAATTAATAAATGCTTACCTGATGGACAGAATTTTCTTGAGAGCAGCTTCTCTCACTTCCAAGTCATCAGACTTCATCATGGAGTACAGCACATTCTCGGGCAGCAAGGCAAAAGCATTGTACTTTAGGTTCTTGAAAGCAACACACTGGATTTCTTCAGACTGCTGCTTGATCCTCTGGATCATGTTGAAGATGTACAGCTGCTGATTGCGGAACTTGCTGTCCCTTTTGATCTCAAACCAACTGACTTCATACACTTCCACAATGAACTTGATGGCCTGGTAAAGCTTATCCTGCAGTTCTGGAGGGTAAGTACCTCTGGTCCACAGACACATCAATCTAATTGCCAAAGTCAACCATCTTGCATGGTTTAATGGTCCAATTTTCCAGGCAGCAAATCTTGGGTTGACTTTGCCCCTGGAAATTCCAAGCATATACACCAAAAGAAGCCTCTGGTGGCTACTGAGATCATTCAGTGTCTCCTCATCAAATTCCATGTCATCCAGGGGGGCCACTGAGTTTGGTGAATTCCACTTGTGGCAGATCTTGGTAGTCAATTTCACAGTTTTCCCAGCGGACCAGTGAAAGCAGTGGGACTTTTGGTACTGCCATCAAGATGCTTGAAAACAGCTCTGAAAGGAAGCTCATTCTGATGGAGTGAACAGCCAATGGTGTGCAATTTCCGCTCAATTTTATTTTCCAGAGCTGTTACAAGGCCTCCCTCCCAGCCAGTGTTTGTATTTGTGTTGTCAAGGAGGACAGCTTTCAGGGTATGAACACTGTTAAACTCCTCCAAGGTCCTCGTCAACTTTCCCATCAACCCCAATGCAGACTAACTTTTCCAGACCCTCATTGTGCTTTTCATCACTTTTCGCTTTCATTCTAGCTTTTTCCCTGTCCATTTTCGATTTATCAACTATTATCTGTTTCACATCAAGGCCAGGCTTAAGCAGATCCATAGCTTGTAAGTACAGGAGGAAGGCATTAGCAAGACTTGCCCCAAGATTGGAAGAAACATCACCCCTGATCACTTCCATGGCATATCTGGGGGTTTTCAAAAAGTTGTAACCTACACTTGGGTGCCTCCTTGGCTTGAACTCTTCAGCTTCACCACCAGATGGCTGAAATGAAAATAAAAAAATAAATTACTAAAGCGAAAATGGGGGAAAATAGGGGAAAAAGTAGGGAAAAATATGGGTAAAAATCGACGAAAATGGGCGGAAATAAGAATAAATTACTTAAACGAAAATGGGGGAAAAAAGTACGAAAATAGGGGGAAAAAATAGGTAAAAATTCAGGTAAAAAGTCGGCAAAAATGGGCGAAAAGAAAGAATAAATTACTAAGCGAAAATGGGGGGAAAAAGGGGGGAAATAGGGACAAAAAGTAGGGATAAATTTGAATAAAAATGGGATAAGATATAAGAAAAAAAATATATTACCTCTCCTGATTCTCCTGAACTGGATTCAAAAGAAATATCTTGTGAAGGTGTGGAGGCAAAAGTGGCCAAATCCACTTCCGGCTGCTGTTGAATCTGGCTCTGTAATCTTTCTGCTTCAGCTGCAGCCCTCTGGTCTCTCTTCACAGCAGCTTTATCCACAGATCCCAGCTGGAAAGAGCCCTTGGGTCCTATTTTGGCCCTCTGATCTCTCAAGTATTCCCTTTCCTCTACTGGAACCTGAAATATTAAAGTATATTAAATAGCGGATCTAAAATAAGAGGTAAAATCCTGAAAAAAAATTGATTATTAATTTGTATTACCAGGGAGGGGGGCGGAAGGAAGATTACAGGAGGAAAATGCGGATATTTTTCAATTACAAGCATTGAATTTCCTTCCATTTAAAAGGCACCTAATCGCACTAAGTTAGGCCAGTTAAAAGTTAAAAAAATAATAGCATTACCTTCTTACTGGGAGGACAAGTGCAGATTATGTGCTGTGTTGGACAATTTTCTTTCTTGCACTCCACAGCATTGTCATCACAGGGACGAATAGGTAGCTTACAGGTGCAAGCAGAAATGTCAAAAAGTTTATCCAGCTTTTCCTCCAGATTCTGCTCCTGGATTGTAGAAAGAGATTTCCTGTTTATCTCTTGCTTTCTTGAAGCACACTTTATCCACCAATTTCACTACATAATATTCCTCATACAGGGGCAGCCGCGGGTTCACTGCCTGCCAGATCTCAACCACATCCTTTGCTATCATTTTAGCAATATCATAGTCTTTCAAGTCCGGGTGGCTGTTTTGGAGGAAATAACTGTACTGAATAACTTGGCGGAGGGTAGGAGGCTCTGTTTTATCCAAAGGGGAAGGCTGGCCACTGAATTTTTTGGCAGACTTCCGTTTTTTACCCATTTTTATGAAATATCTGAAAATAAACAATTAAATGAACGCATCATAAAATAACTTAATTTAATACACATTTTATAGGTAAATATCATTAAAAAATACAAAATAATACACTAATAAACATCTATAATGCATTTACAATAAGTTTCAAGCATCGTTTTGTTAAAAAAGCTGAATTTTAATTGATTATTTTGATGAAATAAAGTCCCATATTTTGTTTGTTTACATTGCGCAGATGCCGCGCGCGCGATTTTACGCGTAAATCGGCAATTTTACAACTTAAAAATAATTAACAATCCTCAAAAAATACAATCATTTTCACAAATATGAGTTGGTGCAACGTTTTTTATACATTAATACCTTTCTATCTAGACTAGTCCAAGATCACAGTTCCAAAATCAACCTACCTTAATGAGAAACCCCCATTGAGGGCTAATACTCGGGTAGAGGGGTACCTAGTGTACAGTTCAACTACAAAGTACTGACATGCCGAAGATATCAGTTCCATCAAACAGCATTCCGCAACGACAATTTTCATAAAACGTACAACACTACCCTATGATTCACCAGGGGGAGAATACAAAAGTACCCGGGGGAAGTAGTACAATTTATGCGATCGCTCTCAAACTTTACAGGATTAGTTTTTGTAGCTATTCGCACAATATCCGAGGGTGCATTCATAAAAGTAGCAGAATTTTAAATTTAAGCCCAAATAAGAACAACCCTAGTGTATATTCTTGCCCATAACGGGGCAAAATTTGACACACAGTTCCTTCATAAGGACTTGCTTGAACACGAGTCATCGGAGATATTTTCGCCTTGAAATGGGGAAACAAACCTACACAAATGCAGATAAGAGGTAATGTTCAGTTTAAAGATACTTTATTATTTACACCTTGTAAACTAGCCAAGCTACCCAAGATGGTGGGTGTACCCGCCGAAGTTTCAAAAGGTTATTTCCCTTACACTTTCCTCACTAGCGACACTTTAAATTACGTAGGACTACCTCCTCGAAATAATACTTTAACTACACCAACATGAGTGATAGTGAGCGTGAAGATTTTGATCGCGACTACAACAGTTTTAATGAAGTTAATCCTTACAATATAGCCGATGAATTTGAGCGTTATTGCATGAATGATGTGCGCGTACTTAGAATATGTTTCCAGGCCTTTAGAACGATGTCCAGAGACCGTTTCAACTGCGATCCACTGCAAGTCGTAACCACAATCGCATCATTGGGCTTTACTGTGTTCAAGAACAATTTCATGCCTAAAGACACCTTAGGCATCATTCACAGGGTTTGAGATTGATTGAGTTCATGTTAGATAATTTTTTACTACAGATAGTTACCGAACCAACGCGCGGGGACAATATTTTAGATTTGGTGATGAAGAACGGCGAAAATATAGTCGAAGGTTTAGAAGTAGGCGAGAGTTTAGGATGTAGTGATCATCAAATTCTTAGGTTAAAGTTATTGATAGTAAACACTAAGGATAGTAACGTAATAGAAGTCCCAGATTTTCGTAGGGCCAATTTTGATAGTTTTGAGGATAGGATGAGAGTAGTGGACTGGGATAACTTATTTATGGGTAATGACACAAATTTGCATTGGGAAGCGTTTAAAGAAAATTTTATGAATATTGAAAGGGAGTTTATTCCTCGTAGGCCTAAGCGCGTTAGAAATCATGGTAGGCCCAAGTGGTGGACTAGGGAAATAGGCGAGTTCATAAACGAGCGTAACAGAGCGTATAGACTAAATAAGAGCAATGGCACGGCAGCTAACTTTAATAGATATATCGAGATTAGATGTCAGGTTAAAAGATCAGTTAGGAATGCTAAGAGTAATTTAGAGATACTTATAGCTGCGGATAGTAAACATAATCCAAAAAAGTTTTTTGAATACGTCAATAATCGTAAGCCGATAAAAGATAACATAGGCCCTCTAGTGGATGCTAACGGAGCTTTGGCTTCTGACGCTCAGGCAATGGCGGGTATTTTCAATAACTTTTTTGCGACAGTTTTTACCGTAGAAGACGTAACTAATGTCCCCGACGTGGACGATATCGTTCCATTTAGTAGCGAGACTATTTTGGATGAAATAACTGTTTACGAGGGTGAGATTGCATATTATATCGATAGGCTAAAGGTTAGCAAGGCTCCAGGCCCTGACGCTTTTTATCCCAGACATTTGAAAAATTTGGAAGACGTTATCGTAGGCCCCTTAACGAAGATTTTTAATCAGTCGCTCGAAACGGGGATTATTCCTGAAGACTTCAAATTAGCTAACGTCACGCCTATTTTTAAAAAAAGGCGACCGCACAGTAGCTAGCAATTATAGGCCCATTAACTTAACGTCAATTGTCGGTAAACTTTTGGAATCCTTAGTTAGGGATCGTATCATCGATTACTTAGAAAGTAGAGATTTGATTAATAGTAGCCAGCATGGGTTTCGACGCCATAGATCTTGTTTAACTAATATGTTAGAATTTTATAACGAAATAGTGTGCGAATACGATAGGCATAGAGCAGCTGACGTTATTTATTTAGATTTTAAAAAGGCGTTCGATACAGTTCCACATAGAAGATTAATTGCGAAGGTTAAAGCGCACAGTATAAGCGGTCAGGTAGCTAACTGGTTAGAGGAATGGCTTCGTACAAGGAGACAGAGGGTCGTTGTTAATGGTAGTGAATCGGGGTGGTTGGATGTAGGTAGCGGTGTCCCACAGGGTTCAGTGTTAGGCCCATTGCTACTCGTAATTTACATTAACGACATAGATGTAGGATTGACTAGTAACGTGTCAAAATTCGCTGACGATACTAAAATAGGCGGTAAGGTTGTTAACGAGGACGATAGAAATAGGCTCTGAGACGATGTAAATAGGATTATGGAGTGGACGGATAAGTGGCAGATGCAATTTAACGTAGACAAATGCAAAGTTTTGCATATAGGTTCTCGTAACAATAATTACACGTACACGATGGATGATAGAGAGTTAGCGAGCGTTGACGAGGAAGTAGATTTAGGCGTACGCGTATCTAAGGATTTAAAAGTTAGGAACCAGTGCCTGGAGTCTTGCGCAAAAGCTAATAGGATGTTAGGCTTCATAACGCGTAATTTCAAATTTAAATCGAAGGATATTATATTGCCCCTTTACAAGTCCCTAGTCAGGCCTCATTTAGAATATGCCGTTCAGTTTTGGTGCCCGTATTTGCGTGAGGATATTGATAGGTTAGAAAGGGTTCAGCGTCGTGCCACGAAACTAATTCCGTCATTGCGCAACAAGCCTTATGAAGATAGGATTAAAGAGTTAGACTTGCATTCACTCGAAACTAGGAGATTAAGGGGGGAACTTATTGAAGTTTTCAAATAACATCGATAACGTAAATTTTGACAAACTGTTCACTTTCGATAATAGCAATACTCGTAATAACGGATTTAAATTGCGTGGCAGACGTTTCATTACTAATATCGCTAAAAACTTCTTTACGTTTAAAGTAATTGATAAATGGAATAATCTTCCCGCGTCAGTCGTTAACTCTGCCAGCGTTAATATGTTTAAGAACCGTTTAGATAGGCATTTTAAAAATATTAACGTTGTTTAAAATAAAAAACAATTAGTAACAGGAGCTCTGAGGGTGGTGGTCGAGGATGAGTCTGTTGACGATTAATGCCAGTTTGACATGCCAGCGTGTTATGCCAGTAATAAAATTTAAAAAAAAAATTAGACTAACACGAACGAAGATGTAGCTCGTAGAGTAAACTAACCCACTTTTGGTTATACTCTACCTACTTTTTTTTTTAATCCTCTCCTTACTTGCATGTCTGTAGTTTCCATGGTATGGCAGTAAGTTAAGACTGTTTGCATGGTTTGTAAGTGTTCTTATTTTACTTCTTTTCATCTTTCACCCCTCTCGTATTCTCTTCGACTATTTTTCCGACTTGTCGGCAGTGGCCGGCAGATGATGATGGGGAGTCTTTCTTTCTCTTTTTCTGAATGAATTTTAACTCACGAATGTTAGGTTTTGTTACTTACTTAACCCCTTATTCTTCTCTTTTAACCCCCTCCTTTTTCCTTTCTCTCGGGCTAACCTTAGAGTGGATCTTAGGGTCTTTGTTAGCCTTAGCTTCTGTAGGTCTGTAGAACCCTCTCAGTTATGGGCACAATGCTATTTACTGGCTCATACACATACAGCAACAGACCGGTGTACACATAAAACACACCCGCAACACGGGAGAAGTACCCATTAAGTTCAATGGTCGTGGTTTTTGGGTTGATGATCTAAGCGAAGACCGTTCCACTGGTGAGAAGACTGTGTACTCCTTTAACGGTTGCTGGTGGCATGGGTGCCCACTAGGGCGGATCGAAAATGAGGTTTTTAAACTTTTTTTCGAAATTCGAATATGGCTAGTGCGGAAAATATGTGGGTGCTATAGATAATGACTGTGCATAAATATTAGTCCTGCGAAATTATATCTTCAGGTGCCACAAAGCCGTCGAAAAAAGTGAAATATAATGATTTTCTTATATTCTGCATTAGTACAATAACTGAAACTTACTTGTTATTATTATATATTAAGTGTTCCAATTACCAAAATAGTTACTGAATTACACAGCTCTTAGTTTATTTAGATCAATGTTCTTTTGAATAATGATCTAAATAATCCAGAACTCACCACGAGGAGGTGGCTGCGTGTCGAGCTCCACCCATGCCCTCCCAACCACCCATCCTTGCGCATGTTTTTTTCTATTAACGTTTTATTTAAACTTTATATTCAGCTTTACTTTCGAATGATGGCATTTTTTTACGTGACTGAAGTGTTGATCTTATGAAGCCATCTCGCGCGTTCAATCCAAATACTTTTGATGATGCTTCAGTCACTAATTTTACCATTCTTTCTACTACTTGTGTATGACAAGGGAATTTCTCGAATGGAGGGGTACTCTTGTTTTCTATGAATTCTTCAATCTCATTTTCTGTCAGGTGTCTTGTCACAGGTGGTTCAGTGACAATGCATTTTTGCCAATTAATTAAATCAGTATAATCAGTAGCTTCAAATTGAATAAGAGGTACTGTGAAACGCCTCACAACTTTTTCCTTGTTTGTTTGCCTTGCTTTCTTTATTCGCCTCCACGCTAATTCTCTTATGGCGCTGCGGTCATCATGAATCATTGATGCTAGAATATTTTCTGGATTTGCAAAAAATGCATTTCTTTGTATGACAGGGTTTACAATATCCTTTACTTCGTCATTCAGTGTTCTTGTTAGTTCAATAGTTTTGAAAACATGTTTTGAGCCATTGACAAAAGACGTACTTTGCTTAATAGAAAACCACATTGGGATGTAGACCTTCACTAGCCAATTTGAAAATTCGAAAAATGAGTTTTTCACTCCGCCCTATTGCACATGCTATACATCTCGCGGTTTTGGATATCTTGTATTCAAAAACTGCTGAAAATTCAGTTGAAGGGGAAAGTGACCCTACCCCTGAAGATGAGGCCATCGAAGAAGATGAACACTCTGCACATGAGTTAAGCGAAGATGTGTGTGTGAAATTTTATGCGCTGATACAATTTTTGAGTCCGACATAGATGACGTAATTGTTCTTCCAAAACTTCGATAAGATTACTTAAAAGTAATAAATAAGGTGAGAAAAATCTGCCGCGTATTTCGAAAGTCTCCTTTGAAAAATGAGAGATTGCAGGATTTTGTCAAAGATGAATTTAATGGAAAGGAAATGAAACTTATTCTTGACTGTAGAAAGAGGTGGAACAGTCTTTTGGCCATGATTGAAAGATTTTTGAAACTCAAAAATTGCATTCCAAAGGCCCTCAGAGTAATACGCTCAACAGAGACGATTTCAGATGAAGAATGGAATGACACGCTTCGTCCACTAGAAATTGTTTTGAAGGGACAAGGGACTCTGTTCCGAAGATGCAAATTTGCTCAAAGCTGAGTCTTCTATGTTCATTTTGGATAAATTTGAAAGCAAAAACAATCCTTTAGATTTGAGCTACGTCAGTGTCTCATTGATCGCTACTCATCGAGAAGACAAAAAGAAGCTGTCGCCTTGCTGAGTTTTCTCCACAATCCCGAGGTCTTGAAAAATGAATCATCAGCAACGTTCCACTTTCCTTCAAGACAAGCACTTAAGAAGTATGCGGATCATACATTTAAGAGGCTTTTTCCAGAAGCTTGCCAGATTTCAGAAACAGACGACCAAGTCCAATCAATTGCTTCGAAACTCGAAGATTCACAATGCAGCTCACGTCGTGAAGTAAATGATGGCGATCAACTTATGAACGAGTACATGTGTGAGATGAACAAACTGAAAATGAAACCCAAGAAAGATTCTTCCGAGACCTTTGACGTAAACAATGAATTCAAATATTTTGAAGCCACTTTGAATAGAAACGAAAATTTGGATCGAATGACGAGGCGTTGCTAACAATAAAAGCCACCTGCGTAGAGTCCGAGAGAGTGTTTTCAGCTGCTGGTTTATTCGTCACAAAGATTCGATCAAGAATGTCAGATCAGACACTTAATGCTCTTTGTTTTCTCAAGTGTTATTTAAAAAATCAAGTTCGATAATAAACTTTTTAATTCAAATGTTACACATACTTGATTGAATCAATTAAAACCTTATTTCTGTTTAATATTTTGATTATTTACCTCCCTAAAAAGCATACAGAATCCCATCGGTGAAAACCGGTAAAAACCGGCTTTAAGAATATAGCGACGGTGAAAACCGGCTTTACACTTTTCGGTTATTTTCCATCCCTACTGCATATCCTCAAGCTGAGGTGCAGCATACCATTCAAGCATATCTAGGTAATTTCCAGCCTTCACAGTTTCTCAATAAATTCATGCGGATTTTCTGATCCCCATATACGGCAATTGTGTCTGTTGACTTTACCAGACAGATGGAATGTCACTTCATCACTGAAACCGACATTGTTCAAAAAATGCTCATCTTCATCAATACGGTCAAGAATGTCAACAGCAAACTGTACCCGTTTGGGTTTGTCATTTGGTAGAAATTTCTGCAAGGTTTGCAATTTGTAGGCATAAAGTTTCAACCTCTTGTGAACCACTTTATGCACTGTTGAACGCGGTATTTGTAGTTCTCGGCTTGCTCGGCGGATGGATTTTGTATGACTTCGGATAAACGCCTCCTGAATTCCTGCTATCTTATCTTCAGACACACTAGGCCTACCAGCTCCTTTCTGATGTAGCACACTGCCAGTTTTTAAAAATTGTTTCAGACATCGCTTGAGTGATTGCTTTGTTGATGGAGTTTTCTGATATTCCTCCCGAAAACGTCTCTGTACAGTAATTGGAGATTTGGTTTCCCACATCCACAGCACACACATTGCTTTCTCCTTCACTGTCGCCATTGTGCCCCTAGTGGATGTTCTGCGAAATAAAGAAAAAATTTCAT